>CANNZV010000637.1:0-243579 GCA_947561585.1 Caprella mutica
TATTCCTTTATGAAAGAGTGAAACTATTTCATCATTTCATATGAACATAATTGAAGAAATAAATAACAATACACTTGTTTAATTGCTAATTTCAATTATGTTACTGTAGCAGTAGTAGTACTATAAGCTATGTTTATGTAGCTTGAGTGAGTGAGTTCCGATTTAACGGACACTTCCACATTTTCGATCATATAAGAAATATGACCATGTTTACTAATACACCGTGTGTATTTGTATGTATGTGTGTTGGTTGGTTGAATAAAAATGTCACGGTTTTACATTTAAGTTACAATATGATTCCATTACTAAAATAGTTGCAAGTATTTCTTAATTCTGCATATCCTAAAGCCGGAAATCCCAAAATACGGAAAACCGAAAATTTTGAAACAATACGGAAAACCGTAAACCCAAAAAATACTGACAACCAATAAATCAGAAAAAAAAACGCGGAAGACCTATAAATACTGAAAACAGAAAAATTCAAAAACCGAAATACCAACGAATTCGGAAAACGGAAAAATACTTAAAGCTGAAATATAGGGAGAAATGAAAAGCACAGAAGAGAATAAATCCAGAAAAAAAAATCAGGAAAAACTATAAAATTAGCAAAAAGGATAAATCCGAAAGACCGAAAAATTCGAAAAACCGAAATATCCACAAAATTTTGAAAACGGTAAAATAGGGAAAATCAAAAAATCAGCTACAATTTTAAATTTGGAAGAACGAAGAATCGAGAAAACTGGAAAATCTGGAAAAAACCTACAAAACTGAAAAATCGAAACAATTGGACAACTGAAAAATTCGGGAAAAGATGAAAAATATGCAAATTAAAAACTCCATAACTATAAAACCAGATACCTTTTTTAATATCCAGTCAATTTTATCAGGATAATGTTCAATAAATGTATAATCACATTCCATTATTATTGTCTGGTAACACACTGAACAAATCTTGATAACTTGAAATTACAAATCTGGACAGCACTAAAATGAGAATAAAATAAACGGTTTATTTTTTATAAAAAATTCAAATGGCAAAAAAAAAAGAAAAAAAAATCCAAATACCAAAAATCTGGATTAAAATTCCATATAGTTAATAAAAAGGGCCAAATATGGATAACAAATTTGTATACCTAGAAAATGTGTTTAATTTCTAAAAAATCCTAATAATATTAAAAAAGTCCCAATATTTAAAAAATATCTTAATAATTCATTGAATAATATAATAATTTTTAGAAATGTAATAATTTGAAGCTAGATAATTTTGCAAATGATAAGATTATTGTCCGTCGTTTTTGAAAGGTTTTTCACTAGTTATATTGTAATTAATATTTAACGTCCATTTTAATTAACATCCTGATGCATGTAGGTCGTAGGAGGTGAAATGAAACAAATTAAAATGAAAGACAAAAAATAGGTATTTTTTATATGATCGAAAATGTAGAAAGTCCGATAACTCGAATTGTACCCTAAAATGTTATTCATGATAAGTAGAAAGTGTTGAGTGAAATGTACCTGTTTCTATTTAAGAAGTTGTGAAAAGAATAACCATTTGTTGTATTTTATTCCAATACAGTTCCCTTTCTCATTTTATGCTTTGATATTTGCTACAAGTGTTTTTATTGGAATCTTCCGAGGGAATTTCATTTAAAGAGTAAACTTGAAGAGTAAACTTGAAGAGATTCTTTGGGCAATGTTAGAAGTTTGCAATTTAAAGCTTTGCCATTTCACAACATTCCATTGTCTGAATTATGGAAACTTTAAATTAAAAGTGGTTTGGAATCCAATAACGAATAGAAAACTTCACTGTTCATTGTTCAACATTAGCTAATATACTTTTTATGTACATTCAACATTCTATATTGAACACAAATATCATGCAGGTATCCTTGATACCTGCATGTATCCAGGATACCAATTAAAATAAAAGATATTTATTTAATGATCATAGCCTTTTTTCTTATACGATCTAAAATGTGGAACTGTCCGATAACTCTTCACGTACCCTAACACTGTTTTTCTCTTCACGTTTCCATTGGGTTTATCTTCAATCTAAAGTTTGTTATTTGCTATGAGGTTGAAATGGTAGCAACTCCCCACAGACCTCTGATCTGCTAATATTCTCTAGATCCTCTTTTAATCTGTAGATCCTCTGTTAATCTGTAGATCCTCTGTTAATCCTCTGCAAATCCTCACTAAATTGAAAACAGACTAATTCGTGGTGACACATTATGAGCAATTTGCTATAAATATTTTATAGATAGAGCTACTTATGGTAAACAGTCATTTGTTCGAATGACATTTGTCTGAGTTTGTTCGAATGACATTTGTCTGAGTTTGTTCGAATGACATTTGTCTGAGTTTGTTCGAATGACATTTGTCCAGATGACATTTGGCCGAAAAACATTAGTCCGTATGACATTCGGCCGAAATACTTTTTTAAATGACAGTTATTTAATTGAAATAGTGATATAGGAAAACAAAATCCATATGGTATAATGACATTACTTAATTTAATAACAAATAATAACTTTGTTTTATGTTTTTTAGAATATATGCATTGATGTACTGTGAAGCTAATTTCACATGTTACAGTTTACTATTTAGTATTAAAATTTGTCGTGATGTAATTAAGTTCATTTCACAATAACAACAAACATCACGAGCAGTTAATTTCAATATTAACGAATGGATATTAATTTCCTTGATAATAATAGTTCATTACAACTGAAGGTAATCAACAACAAGAATAAGATGCATCGAATATTTCGTAAATCTAGCGAGAAAACTACGAACATTTGATATACTTTCACTCACTAGTAAGTTTTAAAATATTTTATTTATTGAAACTTATAGAAAGTACTTTTACATTGGACTTAATTTTCAATTGAAACTCTTCTTTGGAAAAATTGATCAAAATATAGAGAAAGATAACGAGCACTCGGTAGAGCGCATACATTCGCAGCCACTTTGACCCGTTCTCTCCCAAAATCTAATAGACTGCTAACTGGATAATAACCAATCGTCCCACCAAGTTTCATGTAGTTTGGTTGAATACTTTTTGAGTTATTGAGTTATAAATGGCCTTGACCTTGATCTTTGACCTTCGACCCTATTGCTCCTAAAATCAAACAAAATGGTTCCTGTATATTGACCAATCGTCCCACCAAGTTTCATGCAATATGGTGCAATGCTTTTTGATTTATAAATGACCATGACCTTGACCTTTGATCGGGTCGCTCCCAAAATTCTACCAGAAGGTCACTGGATATTGACCAATCGTTTCATGAAATTTCAGGCAATTTGGTTGAACACTTTTTCAGTTCAGCGAATAAAAAGATGATAAATAAATAAATGCCTGGTGAAATATGACCTTACGCATATTTTCGAAGGTAATAATCTCAATTGTATCGTTTGACTCATTACCATCAATTAAATAGGTTTTCATACTAAGTTTAAGTGAATATATATGATATGAAGTACTATGAATGGACAATGCAAATAATTTGTTCCAAAGAACATTTTAAAAATTTATCTTCTGAGAAAACTATAAAAATTGAGCAAGTAAAACCAATTCTGATACAAGAACAGATAGAGAATAAATTTAAAATTTTCACCTAATAGTCTAATGACGTGAACATCATTCTGATGTGTCCCAATAAGTTGTCCCATTGGATGCTCTTCTCCTTCACATTATTTACCAACAAAAGCTACAAGAAAAGACACTAAGGAAAGTATCTCAGGAACGCTAAAATATTTCAAGAAACAAAACTTCCTAATTGCTGCTAAACTGAGGACAATTTCAGAAATTTATATCTCCGGAACGCTCCAGATTACGAATAACAAATTAGTTTCCGTAAACGATTTGAACGTTCGTAAAGAAAACAAATTGGCGAATATGAATACCATTCGCAGTTAGGTTTTCGAATATTGAAACCAACTATGAGCGTTCGGGCAAAATGTGATTAGGGTAAAATCTACGGGAGAAGTACGATGCAAATGACTATAGTTAGTAGACGTATAAAGGTGCAAATGAGACCAAATGGGCGGGGCTACAATTTGGTAATTATGGAGAGAAAATTCTATAAATTAACCTTTTTACATCTAGATTTTTAATTTTGTTAATTAAAATATATTGCATTACTGATAGTTGCAAACTTTCTTTTCATATAATAGTTTATAATATATTACATTCACCATTTTGCTATTTACATGGCTATTATATAGCATTATTGATCGGTGAGGTAAAACTTGCCAAGAATTGACATCAAAGACTGTGTTTAACGTCAACTTTTGATCGGAAAAAGTTGTCCAAAGTTAACCGTGAGAGTTAGGCAGGATATTGGAGAGCGAAAACTGAAACTATTTGGCTGGCAGTTTTCTGTTTTAAGTCATAATAATAAGTTGTTGATAGCCTGCAGTGTTATTCAGTTTATCCAAGAGTTACCAAAGTTTTACCAAGTGATTATGAAATACTACTTTACTGGTTTTAGTATGTTGTTTAGACTTTAGTAGATGTAGAAAGTATACCTTCTTTTTCACAAAACAAATACCAAACATTATTCAAATACTATTATCACTCAACTAATAATGCTCTTGGTGTGTTTATTTATTTATTTGGTGTCCGCTTATAAACAACGGTTATAACCTGAAGAAACTAATCATGATACGCTCGGGTACAGTATATTGATGTTATATTTGAATTCATATGAACTTTTTTTTAATTTTATGTGCAATCTATATCAGTCTATGCAGAAAAAGAAATTAAATCGAAAGAAATTTAAACACTGCAAAGTATGACATAATAGTCACTAAACTAGATCTGAATACACATACCATGAGTACATTGTTGAATTACATCAATATTAATATATTGGAAACCCGTTATTTTTAACGGGAGAAGTTCACTAGTTGCATTATAATTCTTAGCCAATTTCAAATTATCTAATGAAATGGTATCGTTGAAATTAAATTTTCAAGAAGTGTCGCTGCAATTTTCTCAGTAAATCCGGTATAGTGCAAAAATCTGCAAAAAATTAGGCCTATCCATTGGCAAGAAATTACTCGCCGGTAGGTCTAAATAGCCTAATTTCTTTGGCACTTATTTCCAAATTATTGCGAGGAAAACATGGAGACGTTATTGCTATTATTAACAAATAAAACTATTGCTATAAATGAGAAGAGTGGCTAATGGTATTAAATTATAAAGTTATATGGAATAATATGATACCTCATTTGATGATAAAATATAACAAAACTATTGCTATAAATGAGAAGAGTGGCTATAGTATTTATATTGTACAGTTATATGCTCTCAATAATATGATGTAATACTTATGATAAATGTATATTATAAATATACTAATCACTTAAACTTATCATTTTCACTAAATAGTAAAGATAATAAACTAATTGAAAATAGACTAGAATAATAACAACTTTAATAACTAATTGTCAAACATTGCTTGTCATTAAATTAAGGTGAATATTTACAAATAAATTCTGTTTCCAATCTCTCGTTTTTTTAGTGCCAAAGTAAAAATGCATTTAATTTGTTTACTCTCAGATTAAATAAAATAAAAGCTGATTTTAAACGCTTCAGAAATGCTAGGTGGAGATTTTAATTATTTATAAAGTTGAATCAAAACAAATAATTATCATTTAAAATATTAGCTTTTGTTCGACTATTTTTAAAGTTTCTGGTATAAATAGAACTATTTTATAAGTTAAACATTTGAATTAATATTTTCGATTAATTCTAAGAATGAAATAAAGTAAATCTTAGATAAATATGTATGTAAATATCCATCACTGTATAAGGATGTACCAAGGGTAGTTAAGGTTGTACCAAGGGTAGTTAAGGTTGTACCAAGGGTAGTTAAGGTTGTATCAAGAGTAGTTAAGGTTGTACCAAGGGTAGTTAATGTTGTACCAAGGGTAGGTAAGGTTGTACCAAGGGTAGTTAATGTTGTACCAAGGGTAGTTAAGGTTGTACCAAGGGTAGTTAATGTTGTACCAAGGGTAGTTAAGGTTGTACCAAGGGTAGTTAATGTTGTACCAAGGAAAGTTAAGGTTGTACCAAGGGTAGTTAAGGTTATACCAAGGGTAGTTAATGTTGTACCAAGGGTAGTTAATGTTGTACCAAGGGTAGTTAAGGTTGTACCAAGGGTAGTTAAGGTTATACCAAGGGTAGTTAATGTTGTACCAAGGGTAGTTAAGGTTGTACCAAGGGTAGTTAATGTTGTACCAAGGGTAGTTAATGTTGTACCAAGGGTAGTTAAGGTTGTACCAAGGGTAGTTAATGTTGTACCAAGGGTAGTTAAGGTTGTATCAAGAGTAGTTAAGGTTGTACCAAGGGTAGTTAAGGTTGTACCAAGGGTAGTTAATGTTGTACCAAAGGTAGTTAATGTTGTACCAAGGGTAGTTAAGGTTGTACCAAGGGTAGTTAATGTTGTACCAAGGGTAGTTAATGTTGTACCAAGGGTAGTTAATGTTGTACCAAGGGTAGTTAATGTTGTACCAAGGGTAGTTAAGGTTGTACCAAGGGTAGTTAATGTTGTACCAAGGGTAGTTAATGTTGTACCAAGGGTAGTTAATGTTGTACCAAGGGTAGTTAATGTTGTACCAAGGGTAGTTAATGTTGTACCAAGGGTAGTTAATGTTGTACCAAGGGTAGTTAAGGTTGTACCAAGGGTAGTTAAGGTTGTACCAAGGGTAGTTAATGTTGTACCAAGGGTAGTTAATGTTGTACCAAGGGTAGTTAAGGTTGTACCAAGGGTAGTTAATGTTGTACCAAGGGTAGTTAATGTTGTACCAAGGGTAGTTAATGTTGTACCAAGGGTAGTTAATGTTGTACCAAAGGTAGTTAATGTTGTACCAAGGGTAGTTAATGTTGTACCAAGGGTAGTTAAGGTTGTACCAAGGGTAGTTAAGGTTGTACCAAGGGTAGTTAATGTTGTACCAAGGGTAGTTAAGGTTGTATCAAGAGTAGTTAAGGTTGTACCAAGGGTAGTTAAGGTTGTACCAAGGGTAGTTAATGTTGTACCAAAGGTAGTTAAGGTTGTACCAAGGGTAGTTAAGGTTGTACCAAGGGTAGTTAATGTTGTACCAAGGGTAGTTAAGGTTGTATCAAGAGTAGTTAAGGTTGTACCAAGGGTAGTTAAGGTTGTACCAATGGTAGTTAATGTTGTACCAAGGGTAGTTAATGTTGTACCAAGGAAAGTTAAGGTTGTACCAAGGGTAGTTAAGGTTGTACCAAGGGTAGTTAATGTTGTACCAAGGGTAGTTAATGTTGTACCAAGGGTAGTTAAGGTTGTACCAAGGGTAGTTAAGGTTGTACCAAGGGTAGTTAAGGTTGTACCAAGGGTAGTTAATGTTGTACCAAGGGTAGTTAATGTTGTACCAAGGGTAGTTAAGGTTGTACCAAGGGTAGTTAATGTTGTACCAAGGGTAGTTAAGGTTGTATCAAGAGTAGTTAAGGTTGTACCAAGGGTAGTTAAGGTTGTACCAAGGGTAGTTAATGTTGTACCAAAGGTAGTTAATGTTGTACCAAGGGTAGTTAAGGTTGTACCAAGGGTAGTTAATGTTGTACCAAGGGTAGTTAAGGTTGTACCAAAGGTAGTTAATGTTGTACCAAGGGTAGTTAATGTTGTACCAAGGGTAGTTAAGGTTGTACCAAGGGTAGTTAAGGTTGTACCAAGGGTAGTTAATGTTGTACCAAGGGTAGTTAAGGTTGTATCAAGAGTAGTTAAGGTTGTACCAAGGGTAGTTAAGGTTGTACCAAGGGTAGTTAAGGTTGTACCAAGGGTAGTTAATGTTGTACCAAGGGTAGTTAATGTTGTACCAAGGGTAGTTAATGTTGTACCAAGGGTAGTTAAGGTTGTACCAAAGGTAGTTAATGTTGTACCAAGGGTAGTTAATGTTGTACCAAGGGTAGTTAATGTTGTACCAAGGGTAGTTAAGGTTGTACCAAGGGTAGTTAAGGTTGTACCAAGGGTAGTTAATGTTGTACCAAGGGTAGTTAAGGTTGTACCAAGGGTAGTTAAGGTTGTACCAAGGGTAGTTAAGGTTGTACCAAGGGTAGTTAATGTTGTACCAAGGGTAGTTAAGGTTGTACCAAGGGTAGTTAATGTTGTACCAAGGGTAGGTAAGGTTGTACCAAGGGTAGTTAATGTTGTACCAAGGGTAGCTAAGGTTGTACCAAGGGTAGTTAATGTTGTACCAAGGGTAGTTAAGGTTGTACCAAGGGTAGTTAATGTTGTACCAAGGAAAGTTAAGGTTGTACCAAGGGTAGTTAAGGTTATACCAAGGGTAGTTAATGTTGTACCAAGGGTAGTTAATGTTGTACCAAGGGTAGTTAAGGTTGTACCAAGGGTAGTTAAGGTTATACCAAGGGTAGTTAATGTTGTACCAAGGGTAGTTAAGGTTGTACCAAGGGTAGTTAATGTTGTACCAAGGGTAGTTAATGTTGTACCAAGGGTAGTTAAGGTTGTACCAAGGGTAGTTAATGTTGTACCAAGGGTAGTTAAGGTTGTATCAAGAGTAGTTAAGGTTGTACCAAGGGTAGTTAAGGTTGTACCAAGGGTAGTTAATGTTGTACCAAAGGTAGTTAATGTTGTACCAAGGGTAGTTAAGGTTGTACCAAGGGTAGTTAATGTTGTACCAAGGGTAGTTAATGTTGTACCAAGGGTAGTTAATGTTGTACCAAGGGTAGTTAATGTTGTACCAAGGGTAGTTAAGGTTGTACCAAGGGTAGTTAAGGTTGTACCAAGGGTAGTTAATGTTGTACCAAGGGTAGTTAAGGTTGTATCAAGAGTAGTTAAGGTTGTACCAAGGGTAGTTAAGGTTGTACCAATGGTAGTTAATGTTGTACCAAGGGTAGTTAATGTTGTACCAAGGAAAGTTAAGGTTGTACCAAGGGTAGTTAAGGTTGTACCAAGGGTAGTTAATGTTGTACCAAGGGTAGTTAATGTTGTACCAAGGGTAGTTAATGTTGTACCAAGGGTAGTTAAGGTTATACCAAGGGTAGTTAATGTTGTACCAAGGGTAGTTAAGGTTGTACCAAGGGTAGTTAATGTTGTACCAAGGGTAGTTAATGTTGTACCAAGGGTAGTTAAGGTTGTACCAAGGGTAGTTAATGTTGTACCAAGGGTAGTTAAGGTTGTATCAAGAGTAGTTAAGGTTGTACCAAGGGTAGTTAAGGTTGTACCAAGGGTAGTTAATGTTGTACCAAAGGTAGTTAATGTTGTACCAAGGGTAGTTAAGGTTGTACCAAGGGTAGTTAATGTTGTACCAAGGGTAGTTAAGGTTGTACCAAAGGTAGTTAATGTTGTACCAAGGGTAGTTAATGTTGTACCAAGGGTAGTTAAGGTTGTACCAAGGGTAGTTAAGGTTGTACCAAGGGTAGTTAATGTTGTACCAAGGGTAGTTAAGGTTGTATCAAGAGTAGTTAAGGTTGTACCAAGGGTAGTTAAGGTTGTACCAAGGGTAGTTAAGGTTGTACCAAGGGTAGTTAATGTTGTACCAAGGGTAGTTAATGTTGTACCAAGGGTAGTTAATGTTGTACCAAGGGTAGTTAAGGTTGTACCAAAGGTAGTTAATGTTGTACCAAGGGTAGTTAATGTTGTACCAAGGGTAGTTAATGTTGTACCAAGGGTAGTTAAGGTTGTACCAAGGGTAGTTAAGGTTGTACCAAGGGTAGTTAATGTTGTACCAAGGGTAGTTAAGGTTGTACCAAGGGTAGTTAAGGTTGTACCAAGGGTAGTTAAGGTTGTACCAAGGGTAGTTAATGTTGTACCAAGGGTAGTTAAGGTTGTACCAAGGGTAGTTAAGGTTGTACCAAGGGTAGTTAAGGTTGTACCAAGGGTAGTTAATGTTGTACCAAGGGTAGTTAAGGTTGTACCAAGGGTAGTTAAGGTTGTACCAAAGGTAGTTAATGTTGTACCAAGGGTAGTTAATGTTGTACCAAGGGTAGTTAAGGTTGTACCAAGGGTAGTTAATGTTGTACCAAGGGTAGTTAAGGTTGTACCAAGGGTAGTTAATGTTGTACCAAGGAAAGTTAAGGTTGTACCAAGGGTAGTTAAGGTTATACCAAGGGTAGTTAATGTTGTACCAAGGGTAGTTAATGTTGTACCAAGGGTAGTTAAGGTTGTACCAAGGGTAGTTAAGGTTATACCAAGGGTAGTTAATGTTGTACCAAGGGTAGTTAAGGTTGTACCAAGGGTAGTTAATGTTGTACCAAGGGTAGTTAATGTTGTACCAAGGGTAGTTAAGGTTGTACCAAGGGTAGTTAATGTTGTACCAAGGGTAGTTAAGGTTGTATCAAGAGTAGTTAAGGTTGTACCAAGGGTAGTTAAGGTTGTACCAAGGGTAGTTAATGTTGTACCAAAGGTAGTTAATGTTGTACCAAGGGTAGTTAAGGTTGTACCAAGGGTAGTTAATGTTGTACCAAGGGTAGTTAATGTTGTACCAAGGGTAGTTAATGTTGTACCAAGGGTAGTTAATGTTGTACCAAGGGTAGTTAAGGTTGTACCAAGGGTAGTTAAGGTTGTACCAAGGGTAGTTAATGTTGTACCAAGGGTAGTTAAGGTTGTATCAAGAGTAGTTAAGGTTGTACCAAGGGTAGTTAAGGTTGTACCAATGGTAGTTAATGTTGTACCAAGGGTAGTTAATGTTGTACCAAGGAAAGTTAAGGTTGTACCAAGGGTAGTTAAGGTTGTACCAAGGGTAGTTAATGTTGTACCAAGGGTAGTTAATGTTGTACCAAGGGTAGTTAAGGTTGTACCAAGGGTAGTTAAGGTTATACCAAGGGTAGTTAATGTTGTACCAAGGGTAGTTAAGGTTGTACCAAGGGTAGTTAATGTTGTACCAAGGGTAGTTAATGTTGTACCAAGGGTAGTTAAGGTTGTACCAAGGGTAGTTAATGTTGTACCAAGGGTAGTTAAGGTTGTATCAAGAGTAGTTAAGGTTGTACCAAGGGTAGTTAAGGTTGTACCAAGGGTAGTTAATGTTGTACCAAAGGTAGTTAATGTTGTACCAAGGGTAGTTAAGGTTGTACCAAGGGTAGTTAATGTTGTACCAAGGGTAGTTAAGGTTGTACCAAAGGTAGTTAATGTTGTACCAAGGGTAGTTAATGTTGTACCAAGGGTAGTTAAGGTTGTACCAAGGGTAGTTAAGGTTGTACCAAGGGTAGTTAATGTTGTACCAAGGGTAGTTAAGGTTGTATCAAGAGTAGTTAAGGTTGTACCAAGGGTAGTTAAGGTTGTACCAAGGGTAGTTAAGGTTGTACCAAGGGTAGTTAATGTTGTACCAAGGGTAGTTAATGTTGTACCAAGGGTAGTTAATGTTGTACCAAGGGTAGTTAAGGTTGTACCAAAGGTAGTTAATGTTGTACCAAGGGTAGTTAATGTTGTACCAAGGGTAGTTAATGTTGTACCAAGGGTAGTTAAGGTTGTACCAAGGGTAGTTAAGGTTGTACCAAGGGTAGTTAATGTTGTACCAAGGGTAGTTAAGGTTGTACCAAGGGTAGTTAAGGTTGTACCAAGGGTAGTTAAGGTTGTACCAAGGGTAGTTAATGTTGTACCAAGGGTAGTTAAGGTTGTACCAAGGGTAGTTAATGTTGTACCAAGGGTAGTTAAGGTTGTATCAAGGGTAGTAAACTGCATTTCAGCACTAACTTATATAATCTTTGAGAATTCAGCTGTCTAATAAACCAATCAATACAAAAAAGTCAAAATAGAGGAATATATTTAAAGCTTTCTAATAAAGTAGTCATGATATAATAATTCAAAATAGAACAAACACCAGTAATAAATCACAAACACAGAGAAAAAGAGAGTGTTTATACTAAGTACGGTGAGTTAAAAACATTCATATTCAATGTGATAGCTCTTTCTTTCCACTTTGTCTCACTTAATAGAAAATAGAAAGTTTGGTCCATAATTCCCATACTGGATATAAGTTTACAATTCATTTTAGGCCATTAGGCATTTTGTCCGTTATGCATTTTGTCCGTAAGCCATTTTGTCCGTAAGCCATTTTGTCCGTAAGCCATTTTGTCCGTAAGCCATTTTGTCCGTAAGCATTGTATGTATCATATATAACTATCGTGGATTTTTTTACCTCTGATTACTATCACACCTTCTATTTACTATTAATATGAACATCGTCACAATCTATTTGAGGCGAGAAAATATAATATTTATATGAAAATAACAATAGTTAAAAGAAGGCAAAACTCAGTCTGTTGTAGCACTTAATTTAACTGTTCAACTGCAATAGTTTAACTTTTTAGTTTCACTTTACCCTCGTCTTTAGTTCTATTTTTCTATTCACGATAAGAATCATAGCAAGTCATTAAAGAATCTTCATAATGTTAGTTGCTAAAATTCTTGTTTATTCTCCAGCTCTTCAGTCAGTTAGAATCATCAAAGTTACGGTTTGAGGTGCGAGTAATATTTCGAAATGTCTTGTAAAGCCGCGGAACAAACTTAAAAAGAAAAGTTTGGGCATTCGTTTTGGTTAATAAAGTGATGAGAAAATGAGGCAAAGAGGTTTTATGTTGATTGAATGCTTTCTTGTTTGGTAAATAATTATTCTTTGTAAGTTAAAATACAAAATAAAATTTGTTTTCCTTATTATAATATTTTACAGAACAGAAATAAAAAAAAAAAAAAATTTACATCCAGTAATAGTTATTTGAGTTCCTTTAGTTGATAACGATGGCGTTCACTTAAGCATGACACTATAGTTTGTTTCTATTTATTTACATCCAGTAATAGTTATTTGAGTTTCTTTAGTTGATAACGATGGCGTTCACTTAGGCATGACACTATAGTTTGTTTCTATTTATTTACATCCAGTAATAGTTATTTGAGTTCCTTTAGTTGATAACGATGGCGTTCACTTAGGCATGACACTATAGTTTGTTTCTATTTATTTACATCCAGTAATAGTTATTTGAGTTCCTTTAGTTGATAACGATGGCGTTCACTTAGGCATGACACTATAGTTTGTTTCTATTTATTTACATCCAGTAATAGTTATTTGAGTTCCTTTAGTTGATAACGATGGCGTTCACTTAGGCATGACACTATAGTTTGTTTCTATTTATTTACATCCAGTAATAGTTATTTGAGTTCCTTTAGTTGATAACGATGGCGTTCACTTAAGCATGACACTATAGTTTGTTTCTATTTATTTACTTCCAGTAATAGTTATTTGAGTTCCTTTAGTTGATAACGATGGCGTTCACTTAGGCATGACACTATAGTTTGTTTCTATTTATTTACATCCAGTAATAGTTATTTGAGTTTCTTTAGTTGATAACGATGGCGTTCACTTAGGCATGACACTATAGTTTGTTTCTATTTATTTACATCCAGTAATAGTTATTTGAGTTCCTTTAGTTGATAACGATGGCGTTCACTTAAGCATGACACTATAGTTTGTTTCTATTTATTTACATCCAGTAATAGTTATTTGAGTTTCTTTAGTTGATAACGATGGCGTTCACTTAGGCATGACACTATAGTTTGTTTCTATTTATTTACATCCAGTAATAGTTATTTGAGTTCCTTTAGTTGATAACGATGGCGTTCACTTAGGCATGACACTATAGTTTGTTTCTATTTATTTACATCCAGTAATAGTTATTTGAGTTTCTTTAGTTGATAACGATGGCATTCACTTAAGCATGACACTATAGTTTGTTTCTATTTATTTACATCCAGTAATAGTTATTTGAGTTCCTTTAGTTGATAACGATGGCGTTCACTTAGGCATGACACTATAGTTTGTTTCTATTTATTTACATCCAGTAATAGTTATTTGAGTTCCTTTAGTTGATAACGATGCGTTCACTTAGGCATGACACTATAGTTTGTTTCTTTTAATTTACATCCAGTAATAGTTATTTGAGTTCCTTTAGTTGATAACGATGGCGTTCACTTAGGCATGACACTATAGTTTGTTTCTATTTATTTACATCCAGTAATAGTTATTTGAGTTCCTTTAGTTGATAAAGATGCGTTCACTTAGGCATGACACTATAGTTTGTTTCTATTTATTTACATCCAGTAATAGTTATTTGAGTTCCTTTAGTTGATAACGATGCGTTCACTTAGGCATGACACTATAGTTTGTTTCTATTTATTTACATCCAGTAATAGTTATTTGAGTTCCTTTAGTTGATAACGATGGCGTTCACTTAGGCATGACACTATAGTTTGTTTCTATTTATTTACATCCAGTAATAGTTATTTTAGTTCCTTTAGTTGATAACGATGGCGTTCACTTAGGCATGACACTATAGTTTGTTTCTTTTTATTTACATCCAGTAATAGTTATTTGAGTTCCTTTAGTTGATAACGATGGCGTTCACTTAGGCATGACCGCCTGAAGATCTCAGGGCATCTGCTGCTCTAATAACTAAACAGTTTAATGGACGCTAGGGGGAGCTTCAATGAGAATCATAATTACTTCTTCAAATTAGGAAGGAAGTTCAGTAGGCTCTTTTTCTCATCCATTTAGCTAATTTTACTGGGAAGGAGATTCATAAGATTGCAGTTCTGAATGTAGTTCAGTAAATAGTAATTAGAAAATTATTCTTTAAGTTTAAATTGGCAGTGAATTACTAACTTACTACGCAATGTTTACCTGACTATGAAATATTTTATACTACTACATTTACTATTTAGCATTTATATTCATTATTACATAGTATTGTATACAATGATTTAAATATATTCTTTACAATTTTAATTGGACATTATGATATTTTAGTGCAGCTTGCATGTAACGGCTGATTACTTCCTTTAAATACAAATGAGTGGCGACTAGACAATGAGTTTCTATTTTAAACTAAGGGGAGAATACAACAATTATCTGAAGATGAATTACAGCCATCAAACAAAAGGGCGTAATAGAATAATGGTTCTCGTGATATAATTAATGAAATCACTATTCTTAAATTACATTAAATATTGGTTTCCTATATAAATAATTTGTATACAAACATACCCCACTCGTATTACTGCTACGTTTCAGACTTTTCCAAATGGGAAAGGTGTATTGGCGAATGTCCACAATGATTTGTATGGAGCGGACGTTGTGGATGTGAGGGAGGAAGACATTGAAAAGTTGCAGAGGCAAGAAAATGTTGCGATGTGGAGGATTTTGGCAGCACCGAGATATGCATCATCTACTGTGGTGCCAATGAGAGGGGAAATCGGAATCGGAACGATGAAGAGCAATATAATGAGAGGCAGATTGCAATATGTAAGGAGGAAAATACAGGGAGACAATATACTGGTGAACTAGAATGGATGAGATGACATGAGGTGAAACGGAGAGTAGCAGAGAGAGTGGAAATGAACTAGAAGGAGGAGATAAGTGAGAAGATCACACGCTTTGGCTGTACAGAGAGTATAAGAAGGAGATGAGAGAATAAGACTATGAGGAAGGAAAGAGAGACAGGATATGGTTCAGAGCAGGAACAACCTGCTTTTGGTTGGGAGACAAGAGAAGAGAGAGGGATGAGGAGAGATGTAGAATATGTGCAGAGAGAGAGAGAGAGAGAGGATAGGAAGACCTGTTGCACTTCTTGTTAGACTCTGGGAAGCTGGAAGATATGAGAGGATAGGAGCGTTAGAGTTGCAGAGACCAAGAGTGTAGCAGGAGAAGAGGGCTAAGAAGAGTGAAATTTTAATGAAAATTTTGAGGAGAAAATGATCTCTGAAAGAAGTGGATTGATCAAAATGGTGAATGATTCAACACCATTTTGAAAGAGACAGCTGTAAAGATTATCAATCTTAGATCTGATACTGTTGATCACTCTCACAACTGTTCTAAACTCCTTTGTGGGTCACCTCCTCAGTTATTATTTTCTCTACTACTAGAACTACAATATATTAATCAAACTACCACATTATTACTCACCAATGCCTTGTAAAATTTTGGCTTCAAAATCTTAAATCATTACTTTCCTTTTTCCATCCTCCTCTGTTGCAAATTTCAGTCAAGTCATGACATTCTTGCACGGGCCTCCTATTCTAGGTCGCCCCTTTTCTGCTGGGTTCTCTTCTCTCCTTCTTTTTCTTCTCAGCAGCTCCTCATACTTCACTCTTTTCTTCCTACCCCCATTCCCTTTCTATTTCATTCCATTACTTTTGATACATTCCCTGCCAAAATTCACTTACAAATTGCTTCTTATTCAACTAATCCCCTACTCTGAGTAGAGTCTTCATTTTCTCCACCTTCCGCGATTATCTCCTTAAATTTCTGCCTCTATAATTTTCCACATTTGTCCTTCTTTTCCCATGCTTCTTATTTCCTCTGCTTAAATTCTCTCTCTTTCTGTTTTCTTATCACTTCACATATCATTCTCTTGCAAGTCCTCTCCAAGCAATTTTTTTATTGCTTTCGTGGATGAGCAGGGAATAAATGTGCAGGGTCTTAGTAGGGTGAAAAGTGTAGAGCTAATGGATATGGTGGGTGAGAATATGATATTGTGATTAGACAGAGACGCAGAAGAAGGTGGATGATCTGAGGATTGGAGAGGAGCTGGTGGCGGAGCACAATATGAGAGAGTTGCAGGATAGGAGAGGTGGAGGATTGATGTGCATCTACAGGAAGGGAGATTTGCTTGTGGAGAAGAGAGAGACAAGGAGTAGAGATAAGCTGCTTATGGAGGGAAAAATAGGAGACTTGAATATGATCTTAGTGATCGATAGTATATCTGAGGACTGGCAATGATTCAGAAGTAAGGGAATACAATGAGAAAATCTTGGAGAGGATAGGACAAATAGAAGAGCAGTGTATTCCATATCTATTACCAGCATGCGCTACCAGCGCAACGAATTAGACACAACCCGATATCGAATAGATTCGGACATATTTGCTGGGTAATGTTTCTTATCATTTTTTTTGCTAACCACATGTAATTTGATAGCATGTTTTTCAATAAAAAATGTTTCTAAAGATTTTTATAATCAAAACTCTTCAATACTTACTTTACTTCCGGCTTTCTAATTTTCAGTCTGATGAAAAAGAATTTTCACACCATATGTTTGGAATGTGAACTAAGTCAGTAAACGGTGCTGCTTTTGTGAAATAATTGAAAAAAAAATTAAATAGGAGTTTATAAAATGAAATAACTATATCTTATTTCAGTATCGATATCCCTTTACCGATTTATCAACATTAGAAAAAAAGTTTGTCCGAAGGATTACTACCCCTTTAATGTTGAGCGAGATCGTTTATACTTACCCTCTTTGATTTGCTGATAGACCACTACAATAAATGAACTGGTACTTCAAAAATCACTGGATTGGTTAACAAATGTTTTCCTTCATTGAACATTGGCCAAGTGTCATTTTCATAGCATTAGCACAACTCTGTTCAACAACCTTTATTCCAGTATGTGCACAAATATTCTATGTCCGCATATTAGGAATTATTACACACCGATCTTCAGCGAATTTCAACCGGTTATTGCACAGTTTGGACGGTGACTGACAGTGGCGATAGATTGTCCAGGGGAAGGAGTGGAAGGCTCGATTTGGACAGACGTGTGACGCTCGCGATTGGATCACTGGTAAACCAGACTCACAACAGAATAAGGTAAGATAAGTAAATAAAATTTTTGTGTAATACTATCAACGGGTCCTACGAATAACCCAAATGAACCCAAATGAACCCAAATGAAACCCAAATGAACCCAAATGAACCCAAATGAAACCCAAATGAACCCAAATGAACCCAAATGAACCCAAATGAACCCAAATGAACCCAAATGAAACCCAAATGAACCCAAATGAACCCAAATGAAATCAAATGAAACCCAATTGAACCCAAATGAAGTCCAACGAATAACCCAAATGAACCCAAATGAAACCAAATGAAACCAAATGAAACCAAATGAACCCAAATGAAACCAAATGAAGTCCAACGAATAACCCAAATGAACCCAAATGAAACCCAAATGAAGTCCAACGAATAACCCAAATGAAACCAAGTGAAGTCCTACGAATAACCCAAATGAACCCAAAATGAAACCAAATGAAACCAAATGAAACCAAATGAAACCAAATGAAACCAAATGAACCCAAATGAACCCAAATGAAACCAAATGAACCCAAATGAAGTCCAACGAATAACCCAAATGAACCCAAATGAAACCCAAATGAAACCCAAATGAACCCAAATGAACCCAAATGAACCCAAATGAAACCAAATGAAACCAAATGAAACCCAAATGAACCCAAATGAAGTCCAACGAATAACCCAAATGAACCCAAATGAAGTCCAACGAATAACCCAAATGAACCCAAATGAAACCAAATGAAACCAAATGAACCCAGATGAAACCAAATGAAGTCCAACGAATAAGCCAAATGAACCCAAATGAAGTCCAACGAATAACCCAAATGAACCCAAATGAAACCAAATGAAACCAAATGAACCCAAATGAAACCAAATGAAGTCCAACGAATAACCCAAATGAACCCAAATGAAACCCAAATGAAGTCCAACGAATAACCCAAATGAACCCAAATGAACCCAAATGAAACCAAATGAACCCAAATGAACCCAAATGAAACCAAATGAAACCAAATGAAACCAAATGAAACCAAATGAAACCCAAATGAAACCAAGTGAAGTCCAACGAATAACCCAAATGAACCCAAAATGAAACCAAATGAAACCAAATGAAACCAAATGAAACCAAATGAAACCAAATGAAACCAAATGAAACCAAATGAACCCAAATGAACCCAAATGAACCCAAATGAAACCAAATGAAACCAAATGAAACCAAATGAAACCAAATGAAACCCAAATGAAACCAAATGAAACCAAATGAAACCAAAATGAAGTCCTACGAATAACTCAAATGAACCCAAAATGAAGCAGAAACAACCCAAATGAAGATAAAAACGAATTAAAATGAAGTAGAAAGAGAAAAACAAGATTCAAATGAATCTTACCTTATTTTTATCTTACCCTCTTTTTATCTTACCCTCTTTTTATCTTACCCTCTCTATATCTTACCCTCTTTTTATCTTGCCTTCTTTTTATCTTGCCCTCTTTTTATCTTGCCCTCTTTTTATCTTACCCTCTTTTTATCTTACCCTCTTTGTATCTTACCCTCTTTCTCTTACCCTCTTTTTATCTTGCCCTCTTTTTATCTTGCCCTCTTTTTATCTTGCCCTCTTTTTATCTTGCCCTCTTTTTATCTTGCTTTCTTTTTATCTTACCCTCTTTTTCCGTATCTTCTTTTTCCGTACCTTTCTTCTTCCGTATCTTCTTTTTCCGTACCTTCTTTTTCCGTACCTTCTTTTTCCGTACCTTCTTTTCCGCACCTTCTGTTTCCGTATCTTCTTTTTCCGTACCTTTCTTCTTCCGTACCTTCTGTTTCCGTACCTTCTTTTTCCATACCTTCTTTTTCTGTACCTTCTTTTTCCGTACCTTCTTTTTCCATACCTTCTTATTCCGTACCTTCTTTTCCGCACCTTCTGTTTCCGTATCTTCTTTTTCCGTACCTTCTTTTTCCATACCTTCTTTTTCCATACTTTCTTTTTCTTCTTTTTTAAAAGCAAAAAAATGTATCCTTTTTTTCCCCAAGAAAGGGGAAATAAGTTATTAAAATAATTCGAAATTCTTGAGAAAGAAATAATGTTATTTCAGTGTTATTGAAATATATATAGTTATTGTTATTTTAAATCATATTTCATAACAGGGAGTGTACCCCTTCATGTACAGACGGGGGTGTTAGAACACATCAGTGACAGATGTTGTATTGTTATAAAACATATTGAGTAATTTGGTGAACTTGATAGTTTCACCTATCACTGTGAATATTAATAATGGTGACCGGACGTTTCGTTAACGGATGATTCGTTAGTAGGACTTTTCGTTAATCGTTACTATAGGACGTTTCGTTACTAGGACGTTTCGTTTCTATAGGACGTTTCGTTACTAGGACGTTTCGTTTCTATAGGACGTTTCGTTACTAGGACGATTCGTTACCAGTTTATTTTTTTATGAATTGGAAACGATTTTTTATTAGACAATTTTATTTTAGACTACAATTTTATACCAATCCCATGCATTACAAGTTTTACTACTTCAAAAATAGCGTCTACTTTTTAAACATTATATTTTTTATTCGTTTTGTTATACATTGATTTTAATCAGATGTATTAAAATTAATAATCATTACTTAATTTCTTTGATTAGAAAAGCTGGAAGTGAAAATACCATGGATTGCAATCGATATACAAGTTAAATAACAATAAATCTATTTTTTTTTGTCCTCATACGATTGAAAATGTGGTTCAGTCCGAGAACTCGGAGATAATACCTACATTGGGAAAATCTTTTGTTTTTCATATTTTGGAAAATGTTTTAACGTTAGTGTAAAATTCCAATTACCAGATGTTACGAGTTGCCGAATGAAAATAACTTAATGAAAAGAAACATAACCTTCCGCAATTTTGCGAAAGTAATAATTATTTTCAATCATATAAGAAAAGACTATATAATTTAACATTTCAACTCTTTATTCTTATTCCTATATACTATTTTCTAAAATGTTTGAAAACTTCCAGTAATTGGTTCACATAGGGAAAAATATTCAATAGCTATATATTTATAATTTAAGTGATTGGTATATTTTTCAGTCTATAACTCATTTCGAATTATAAAAATCGTTAGTAGCGATTTGGAACGAAAAAACTGGTAACGAATTATCGTGCTAGTAACGAAACGTCCTTGTAACGAAACGTCCGTTAACGAAACGTCCGTTAACGAAACGTCCGTTAACGAAATGTCCGGGTACGAAATGTCCGGGTACGAAACGTCCTAGCACCGTTTCGTCCTAGCACGTCCTAGCACCAAATGATGGTTGTTTTAACCCTTCACTGCGAATATTAATAACAACAAATGATGGTTGTTTTAACACTTCACTGCGAATATTAATAACAACAAATGATGGTTGTTTTAACACTTCACTGTGAATGAATACCAGATAAATACCAAATGAAAACTAAATGAATACCAAATGAAAACTAAATGAATATCAAAATGAATATAAAAAGAATATAAAATGAAAATCAAATGAAAATCGAATGAAGACCAATTGATTACTAATTGTTTGAATTGTTTCTACTTCATTTGAATTCGTTTTTAGCTTCATTTGGGTTATTCGTTTTTAGCATCAATTGGATTGTTCTGCTTCATTTGGGTTGTTTCTGCTTCATTTGGGTTGTTTCTGCTTCATTTGGGTTGTTTCTGCTTCATTTGGGTTGTTTCTGCTTCATTTGTGTTGTTTCTGCTTCATATGGGTTGTTTCTGCTTCATTTGGGTTGTTTCTGCTTCATTTGGGTTGTTTCTGCTTCATTTGGGTTGTTTCTGCTTCATTTGTGTTGTTTCTGCTTCATTTGGGTTGTTTCTGCTTCATTTGGGTTGTTTCTGCTTCATTTGGGTTGTTTCTGCTTCATTTGGGTTGTTTCTGCTTCATTTGTGTTGTTTCTGCTTCATATGGGTTGTTCGTTTTTATGTTCATTTGGTTTCATTTGGTTTCATTTGGTTTCATTTGGGTTCATTTGGTTTCATTTGGGTTCATTTGGTTTCATTTGGGTTATTCGTAGGACTTCATTTGGGTTCATTTGGGTTCATTTGGGTTTCATTTGGGTTCATTTGGTTTCATTTGGGTTATTCGTAGGACTTCATTTGGGTTCATTTGGTTTCATTTGGGTTAATCGTAGGACTTCATTTGGTTTCATTTGGGTTATTCGTAGGACTTCATTTGGGTTCATTTGGTTTCATTTGGGTTCATTTGGGTTTCATTTGGGTTCATTTGGGTTCATTTGGTTTCATTTGGTTTCATTTGGGTTCATTTGGGTTCATTTGGGTTATTCGTAGAACTTCATTTGGGTTCATTTGGGTTATTCGTTGGACTTCATTTGGTTTCATTTGGGTTCATTTGGTTTCATTTGGTTGCATTTGGTTTCATTTGGGTTCATTTGGGTTATTCGTTGGACTTCATTTGGGTTCATTTGGGTTATTCGTTGGACTTCATTTGGTTTCATTTTGGTTCATTTGGGTTCATTTGGGTTCATTTGGTTTCATTTGGGTTCATTTGGGTTCATTTGGTTTCATTTGGGTTATTCGTAGGACTTCATTTGGGTTCATTTGGTTTCATTTGGGTTATTCGTAGGACTTCATTTGGGTTCATTTGGTTTCATTTGGGTTATTCGTAGGACTTCATTTGGGTTCATTTGGGTTCATTTGGTTTCATTTGGGTTCATTTGGGTTTCATTTGGGTTCATTTGGGTTCATTTGGTTTCATTTGGTTTCATTTGGGTTCATTTGGGTTCATTTGGGTTATTCGTAGAACTTCATTTGGTTTCATTTGGGTTCATTTGGGTTATTCGTTGGACTTCATTTGGTTTCATTTGGGTTCATTTGGTTTCATTTGGTTTCATTTGGTTTCATTTGGGTTCATTTGGTTTCATTTGGTTTCATTTGGGTTCATTTGGTTTCATTTGGGTTCATTAGGGTTATTCGTTGGACTTCATTTGGGTTCATTTGGGTTTTATTTGGGTTCATTTGGGTTTCATTTGGTTTCATTTGGTTTCATTTGGGTTCATTTGGTTTCATTTGGGTTTCATTTGGTTTCATTTGGTTTCATTTGGTTTCATTTGGGTTCATTTGGTTTCATTTGGGTTCATTTGGGTTCATTTGGTTTCATTTGGTTTCATTTGGGTTCATTTGGTTTCATTTGGGTTATTCGTTGGACTTCATTTGGGTTCATTTGGGTTATTCGTTGGACTTCATTTGGTTTCATTTTGGTTCATTTGGGTTCATTTGGGTTACATTTGGGTTCATTTGGTTTCATTTGGGTTTCATTTGGGTTCATTTGGGTTCATTTGGTTTCATTTGGGTTCATTTGGGTTCATTTGGTTTCATTTGGGTTCATTTGGGTTCATTTGGTTTCATTTGGGTTCATTTGGGTTATTCGTAGAACTTCATTTGGGTTCATTTGGTTTCATTTGGGTTCATTTGGTTTCATTTGGTTTCATTTGGGTTCATTTGGTTTCATTTGGTTTCATTTGGGTTCATTTGGTTTCATTTGGGTTCATTAGGGTTATTCGTTGGACTTCATTTGGGTTTTATTTGGGTTCATTTGGGTTTCATTTGGTTTCATTTGGTTTCATTTGGGTTCATTTGGTTTCATTTGGGTTTCATTTGGTTTCATTTGGTTTCATTTGGGTTCATTTGGTTTCATTTGGGTTCATTTGGTTTCATTTGGGTTCATTTGGTTTCATTTGGGTTATTCGTTGGACTTCATCTGGGTTCATTTGGGTTATTCGTTGGACTTCATTTGGTTTCATTTTGGTTCATTTGGGTTCATTTGGGTTCATTTGGGTTACATTTGGGTTCATTTGGTTTCATTTGGGTTTCATTTGGGTTCATTTGGGTTAATTTGGTTTCATTTGGTTCCATTTGGTTTCATTTGGTTTCATTTTGGTTCATTTGGTTTCATTTTGGTTCATTTGGGTTCATTTGGCTTTCATTTGGGTTCATTTGGGTTCATTTGGGTTCATTTGGTTTCATTTGGGTTCATTTGGGTTCATTTGGGTTCATTTGGGTTTCATTTGGGTTCATTTGGGTTCATTTGGGTTATTCGTAGGACTTCATTTTGGTTCATTTCGGTTTCATTTGGGTTAATTTGGGTTTCATTTGAGTTCATTTGGGTTCATTTGGGTTCATTTGGTTTCATTTGGGTTCATTTGGGTTCATTTGGGTTCATTTGGGTTATTCGTAGGACCGCTATCAACATTCCGATCTGCTACAACAAAAAAAAACAGGAAGTCACTATCCTGTCCAACTACCAGGTAGTTAGAAGACCCAACTGAACATGGATCAAACTCAAAGTAGAGAGAAAGAAGAAGTAACTTACTCTGACAAACCACCAGATCAACAAGAAATACCAGAAACACAGTTTTCAGAAACAAGTTATTCTAATGTATTTCCAGCTACTGAAGAGATTTTAAGAATGCACAATAATAGTACCCAATTATCTGATACTTCATATTCATCCCAATTACCTGCTACTCAGGATATTCCTTTAAGCCAAATAGTCGTCCTCAAGGACCTCAATGAACTGGATTAAGCTGTTGGAACAAGTACTAAAAGATCTCTACCTGAAGAAGAAAGAGATGCTCAAAGTAATCCTTTCCACGGAGAGGGATCTAGTAACAACAATGAAAACATTGAAAGACCAAATAAAAGATACCAGGCAGATAATAAAGGTAATAGACAGCAATATGAATATGAAATCATGGATCAAGACAATAATATGAGTGACGCTAATGAGGAGATATCCAGTTCTCCTATAATAGGTAAATCCAGGTTCAACTCTAATTATGGAAAAATACTCAAAAAAGTACAAACTGCTCAAGCTAACCTGACAATGTCCAGTGCTGGTGAAGGACGAATAGTTCTCATAAAACCAGAAGAAAATATTAGGGTTATGATGAAAAGTCCATCAAAATTTACATATGAGTTTCATAAAACAAACTTTGGGAAGGCAGACATCAAAGATATGAGAACCAATTTCCCAAAAGGGATTTTGGTTGTGGAAATGCAGAAGTATGATGACATACAGTTACATAATCTGTTTGGAGTTACAAACATTGGAAGTTGGAAAGTAAAATGTTACCCTCCAGTGAGTGAATCATGCTCAGTAGGTGTGGTGGGACCAATAAGTTCAGATGAGGTAATTGATTTGGAAACTGAAATAAAAACTAATACTGAAGCGGAGGTCATCAAGGTAGAAAGATTAATGAGAAGTGTTGGTAATGGAAATAGAATACCATCTGAATCTGTTAAGTTAACCTTCAACTCTCCAAATTTACCAAGAACGGTAAAGATATTCCACTTTTCATACTTCTGCAGACCATTTATCCCTAACCCCATCCAATGTTTCAGATGCCAAAGACTAGGACATGTCTCTGGTAGCTGTAAAGCTAGTAGTGTCAGATGCTTAATTTGTGCTGGGCAACATTCACATAAAGAGTGCCCTGATAAAACTGCAATATGCTGTGCAAACTGCCGTGGGGATCATCCGGCTAATTCTCGTAAATGTAAATTCATGGAGGAAGCAAATAATTTTGAAAAAAAGAAGTCACAAGAAAAGAATATATTTCAAATAAGTAATTCATACTCTAATGCTTCCTTCCCAAAACTTCCACTACAGAGAGCTGAGAGAAGTATTAGACAAGATACAGAGCATGTAACACAGCCAGTTACATATAATAATACCTATGCAATGATGGTAAACAGGAACAAAGTCAGCCAACCAAGACATGAAAGGAATTATGCAAAAGAGAACTCTGTGACCCAATTCAAAGATGCCTGTACCCAAACAGAAAACAGCGGACTGGTCAAAGTTAACAAAGTTGAAAATGAAATAACCATAGATAAACTAGCACAATGTCTATTAGAAATATTAAGTCACAATATATTTAATGAGAACAATAAAGTTAGACGACAAATGATAAAAGGAGCTGTACAGAAATCATTTGGTGTAACAATTCCTCATTCACAGATAGCTCCAGAAACAACAGAAACTGAAGATGAAAGTATGGAAGATGGGGTTCTGTCTGACACATCTAGTGAAAAAGCATGGGAAGACAAACAGTCTAATTCAGGAAGCAGACAATTCTTAAGATCACATCAAGAAGTGAACAATAACTCTAAGAAAAAGTCAAGAAACAAAAAGAAAAATAGAAAAAAATAACCATAACAACATGACACCAACTAATTTTACATGCTCTCTATTAAACTGTAGAGGACTTGCAAGCAAATTGCAAGAGGTTAAAAATTTATGTTCCAGTTTAGTTCCAGATATTTTTTGTTTCACAGAAACTTGGCTTATACCTTCTAGGGAGCCAAACATCCCTAATTATAAAGGTTTTTGGCAACATAGACTTAATAGAGTTGGTGGTGGTGTAGGTATAATTGTAAATAATGAATTACATGCTGAAAGAGTTGTTTTAAATGAATATGTTGGTGGTGTCATGGAATGCATGGTTATAAAAATATATATGGGAAATAATAATTGGATATATGTTTTAAATGTATATAATCCAAATATGAATATATCAAAATTTGAAATTGCGCATTATATAAGACAATTAGGACCATCTTTCCTAATAACTGGAGACTTTAATGCTCATGCACCTGAATTAGATGGAAAGTTCCACTCTGCCAGTAATAGTACAGGCAGAGCAATTAGTGAGCTATTACTAGATGAATTCTTTTTGTTGCTGAATGATACAGATATTGCTACCTATGTTGACTACAGAACTGGAAGCTTATCGTGCTTAGATTTGATATTTGCATCTCCAAATCTAGTACCTGGCTACTCATTTACAAGGGAAAAGGATGTTGGTAGTGACCACTGTCCGATAACAGTAACTATCCAGTTGAGCCCAATGAGATGCCTGTCAAGCAACCCTAAGAGATGGATATTGAAAGATGTAGATTGGGTGGGATGGGCAAAACAAATTCCAGAATCATATATAACTAAACCAAATGATGTAGAAACAATGAACAAAGAAATTGTTGACAGAATAAACCATGCTTCACATTTAAAGATTAAACAAACTAGTGGGAAGATGCAATTAAAAAAATACACCCCTTGGTGGGACAATGAATGTAAAGAACTAATCAAAAGGAGACAGAGGGCAAGAAAAATGCTTGAGCGTCATCCAACAGAAGAAAACTTAAAGAAACTACGAAAAGTAACAGCTGAAGCAAAGTATCATATAAAAAAGAAAAAGAAAGAATCATGGAGATCATATATAAGCTCTTTGAAAGCAGAAACACCAATATCTCAAGTGTGGCAAAAAATAACCAAGATAAAGGGAAGGTATCGATCACCCACTTTTCAATTAAAACTTAATAATATCCCAATAACTGATAACAAAGGGAAAGCAGATGCCATGGCAAAATACATAATAGAGAACAATGTACCAGGAGTCCATAGAGAACCTGCAAACTATGAAGTTGTGATGAGAGAACCAAATGCCACAAACTTGATCACAGATAGAGATATAGAGAAGGAAGAAATTAAAACAATGATAACTAAATTGAAACACACATCACCAGGGAATGATATGATCAATAACAAATTCTTACAAATGATCAAGGACTCAACACTAGAAGACATCATATATTTATTCAATGTCAGTTTGGCCACAGCCTCAATTCCACCTTCCTGGAAGCATGGAATAACAATCCCCATTTTAAAGCCATCAAAAGATGAATCCTGTTTAAACTCATATCGGCAAATAACGTTACTAAACACCCTTGGAAAACTTATGGAGAAAATAGTGAATCAACGATTGCAATATTGGATGGAAATTAATAATAAACTCCCAAATTTTCTCTGCGGATTTCGCAGAGGAATGTCAACTACAGACATCCTATTAAGACTTGAACAAAAGATAAGAAAGGGTTTAGAAATAAAAGCATCAACTATTGTAGTTTATATTGATCTACAAGGTGCATATGACAAGATATGGCACAAAGGATTAATATATAAAATGAAACGCATGAAAATGCCAAATTTATTATTTAAATGGATTGAAAATTACCTGAAAAATAGAACATTTCAAGTTAGAGTAGGAAGTGAGCTCTCAGACACCCTAGGGAGTGAAGAGGGGATTCCTCAAGGATCCGTACTTAGTCCATCCCTCTTTAACATTATGATATCGGATATGCCTACACACCAAAATATCTCTATATACTGCTATGCTGATGATATAACATTATCAGTAACTAACACAAATATTGAAATGGCAAAAGAACAGATGCAAGCATACCTACATGATTTCACAACGTGGTGTGAAAACTGGGGTTTTATTATGAACCCTCAAAAATGTTCAATGCAGGTATATTCCAATAAGAAAAGTGACATTATATTAAGAATAAAAGAATCTGTTTTGTCCAATAACCAGAAACAAAGACTGTTAGGAGTCATCCTTGACTCCCCTAGACTTACATTCAAAAATCATGTAGAGTATCTAACTCTGGATATAAGAAAGAGGTTAGACATGATGAAAGCATTGTCCTCCACTTACTGGGGTGCGGACCAACATATCATGAGGATGTTTTATGTAGCATACGTCAGAAGTAAGTTGGATTATGGATGTATGATATATGATAATGCAGCGAAAAGCCATTTGCATAAACTGGATATGCTGCAGAATAGAGCTCTCAGACTGATCTTGGGAGCTCGTAAGTCATCCCCTATTACATCGTTGGAAATCCTATCGCAAGTTCCTCCTCTCAGCATCAGAAGGAAGTTCCTTAAATGCAAAAACTTCTTGAAACTCCTGTACAAACCTGAAAATGATAACACTGTCAAAACACTAGAAATAACTGATAGAGAATTGATGACAACAAGTGTAAAGAAGTCATTCATGAAAAACATAATTGAAGACATGAGACAATGTGGAATAAATACATGGAAAAGAACCCCAGTAGGTTTATATTCAGATCTCCCCCCTTGGGTCAATTTGAAAGAATATTGCTATATATACATGATGAACAATGAAGGAAAACCACATAAAGAACAATTTGAAGAAATGAATAATAATAAATATAAAAATGCTGTCAAAATATATACTGATGGTTCCAAGAACTATGATCCTATATCAACTGCATGTGCAATATATATCAGCAATAAAAGTGTAATAAAGACCTTCAAACTACAAAATTCGCAATCTGTTTATACTGCTGAAATGTTTGCTATATACCAAGCATTAATTTACATAAATCACAGTGAAGATGAGTATTCATTCTATGTAATTTATACAGATTCACAAAGTGCAGTTTTATCTCTACAAAATGGTAACATCACTGAAGATCTAGTAAGAAGGACCCAGTGTGAGCTGGTGAAATGTAATGCAAATAAAAGAGTAAATATACAGTGGGTAAAGGCTCATGCTCTAATTAAAGGTAATGAAATAGCTGATATTGCTGCCAACCTTGGCCACAAAAATAGGGAAATTGTCCAAATGCCTCTATCTCTTGATGAGATGATAAGCATGTTAAAGAATGGAGTGATGGAGCATTGGAACAATAAATGGCATGAGCAAGTCAACATAAATGGTAGTGGAGCCTTTACTGCACTGATATATCCCCATGTCAGAAGTGTCAAGAAATGTAAGATAAATCCAAGGAGGGCACAGATTTGTGTGAATCGGTTGAGATTGGGGCATGCAGGTCTCAACCAATATTTACATAGATTCTCCATGACTGACTCAGCTTTGTGTGAGACATGTCAGGTGCCTGAATCCTTGGAGCATTATCTGCTACATTGTAGAGAATATAGTAATGAAAGAGTAGAATTCTTTGGGAATGTAGCAGCACTAGGAGTTGTACCTGTAGATCTAAAAGCTATACTGGGATATAATGATAAAATTAAAATCAGCATTCATAAAAAAATAGTGGGATATTTAACAAAATATATCACTAATACAAATAAATTAACAATAATCTAGAAAATAAATGTCAGAGAAAGCCAAAAAGTACTTCTAAAACTTTGGAATATGTGTAATCTAATAGCAATTGTAATATTAGGACTAGGTAGGAAAATAATTGCCCATTGTTAAAAGTAGGTAGGAATATAAATCTATGTAGGAATATTATAAGGATCTATATGTAAA
The DNA here is from genome assembly GCA_947561585.1 of Caprella mutica. Lineage (NCBI taxonomy): Eukaryota > Metazoa > Arthropoda > Malacostraca > Amphipoda > Caprellidae > Caprella > Caprella mutica. The sequence goes on from CANNZV010000637.1 coordinate 29,745, forward strand.
TAGCTTTAAGATTATTAGCATATGTTGTAGCTATTAAAGTTTATTAAATTTTTCTGTACCATCTACTACATAATATAAATAACAATGTTGGTGGAAGAAGTACAGGCTGAAGTGCCTTACAGTGAAAAGTCCAAAGGAAGATTCCTTCGAGGGAGGGGAATCTTCCACCTCCTCTGTAAGACAGTTGTACCTTGATTAAAGTGCAATCTGAAACATGGAATACATGTGATAGGGCATGATTAGATAGATGTTACTAACTGGGAATTTCTAACCACTAAACTGCAATTAAGTAATTATATGATGCTAATGTTTATTTTGTAATTTCAGGAGTGACGGAAGCACAGCAAGTGACATCCATAGACTCCTTGGTCTGCAGAAGCAGACAAAACAACGTGAAGAAGAAGAAGAATTGCACAGTTTATAACTTTATAGATCCCTATTCTATAAATTATGGGTTATTGCTTCATGCTACATGCCTTAAAAACAGAGCAGAATCTTATTACCTATCCTCAGGTTTGATTATTACTATAATTTATGATAGCTAGTTATTTAATTATGGCTAAATGTGTTGATAAGAAAATCATAGCAGTGCTCATTGATTTAAGTGGAACCATTCATATTGGAGATAAGGTTACTCTGGATGCTGTTGATGCTCTTAAAAGGTATGGAATTAAAATTTTCTGGGCGTAGTACTGTATATGATATGTATGGTGGCAGATTGGCAGGCTGGCAGCCAAGTAATAAAGCATGTCCAAACTCGCCATTTTAATGGCGAGTTTGTGACAGTTATTTTGAGCCCTTCAATTGCAAATGGCGAGTTTTATCTATTTTTCTCCTATGCTACAATGTTATTTTGGAGAGAATTTATGATAATTAGATCATTTTGGAGAGAATTTGGAGAGAGCTGGAGAGACAAATGCCAAATGGCGAGTTTATGAGACATACTATTTTACTTGGGCTGGCAGCATGTCAAGATGTAGCTTCGCTGATACCCTTTTCAGCGGGTCAGTCCTCCTCACTTCCCGTTCAGGTATTCACCTCTGCCACCACAAAAAGAAAGATCCTTCACTTATTTCATTATCAATTTTCACTTATTTCTAAACTTATCATCAAGCACTTACACTTAATTTTCACTTAGTACCAATACTGAGTTTTTCTTTCAGTACCAACACTTAACTTTACACTTAGCACTAACACTTAACTTTACACTTAGCACTAACACTTAAAACTACACTTAGCACTAACACTTAAAACTACACTTAGCACTAACACTTAAAACTACACTTAGCACTAACACTTAAAACTACACTTAGCACTAACACTTAAAACTACACTTATCACTAATACTTAAAACTACTCTTATCACTAATACTTAAAACTACACTTATAACTAATACTTCAACTGACACTTATCAACACTAACACCCAAAACTGCACTCAGCACCCCAACAGCCTCACCACACCATCCCAACTGTGCTCAACAGACACCGGTGGTCCGGCTCCACACCCTCACCCAACAGCACCACCAACCATCAATGCCTCCTCCCTTTCCCTCAGCCTCCACATCTTGTACAGCACTCTTTTACCTTCCTCCCTTCCCTCACCACTGAACAAAAACCTTCCCACAACCTCATCTACATCCTCCCCTCTCGGTCTCTGCAGCTCAAAGGCCTCACTTCTAACCTCCTCCAACCTCTCGCATTCCAACAAAAAGTGCTCATCATCTTCTCTCTCTGCACCACACAACTTACACTCCACACTCTCGTCACCCCATCTTCTGCAGGCCAGCCTCAGACTCCTCGTTCTTGCTGCAAACCACAACCTCGACTCCATACCTCCCTCGTGATCCTCCTCCTTCATCTCCGTCTTGAACCTTCTGTATACCCTCAGGCTACTCTTCCCCTCCATCTCTTCTATCCACTCCTGATGCACCTTCTTAGCTACTCTTCTCTTTACTGCCTCGGGCCTCCTTAGTCATTATCTTCATTTCTTCCTCCCCAACACCAGCCCAGGTCAAGCACTTCCTTGTTTCCTTTATCCACTCACTTCCTCTCTGCTTGGCTACTCCCATCACTCTCCTCAGCATCTCATTCTCGCCCTGCTCAACTCTCCTCATGTACTGCAGTCTCCCTCTAGCTACTCTACTCCTTACTGTTCCTATTCCCACGTCTCCCCTCATTCCAGCCACCGCTACTCCTCTCGATGCCCCCAACATTCTCCTCATTGCTGCATTCTCCTGTGTTTGAATACTATCCATCTCCTTCTTCCTCAACCCTAACACCTCCGCACCATACAACACCCTGGGTAGTACCACCCCCTTCCAGTAGTTCTTGCCTATCAGAACCTTATGGCAGCTTTTCTCAATTACCGAATATGTTAGGTTGCTCATCCACCTCGCTTTATTTACCATATCTTTTCTGTGGCTTTCAAACATATTCTTTTTATTTTCAAATTTCACTCCCAGGTACCTGATATCTCCCACCACCGCCAAGCCTCCTATCTCTAATACCTCGCCTCTCACATTAAATAACATACACTGACTTTTCTCCATATTAACCTCCAATCCGTATATCTCTGCCACTCTCTTCAGCTCCCGTATGCCCTCATCTGCTTCTCCTACACTTCTACACAGAAGCAAACCATCATCCACATACCACAAACTTCTCACCCTCACATCCCCTATCTGCACTCCCGTTAGCTTCCTCCTCAATGCTTCAATCATCTTGAAGGTAATCAGCTTGAAAAGTACTGTCGATGCAGTACATCCCTGCCGAATCCCACTCTCCATCTCCACCACATCACCGCATCCCAACTCCACTCTGGTCCTATCTTCCTGAACAACTCCAACACTCTTCCCTCCACCCTGTACTCCTTCAACACCTCTAGCACCGCCTCCCTTTTAATTGAATCATAGGCCTTCTTAAAGTCGACTGCTACCAATACCAACTCCTCTCTTCTCCTATATGACTCATGGACACACTTCTGTAGAACAAACAGGTTGTCCACAATCATTCCCCCAGGAGTAAATTCTATCTGTTCGTCCCTCCTCATTCCATTCCTGTTTATCTGGTCCTCAATCCGTGGGTTTTTTCTTCTTCTTAGGTATCATTACCGTTCTCGATCTCTTCCAACTCTCTGGCACCTCCCCCATCTCCAGCACTCTCCTGTAACTATTCTCCATTCCCAGCAGAAAAACATCACTCTTGCCCATTATTTTGTACATCTCTGACTTCAGTCCATCCACTCCTCCTGCTTTCTAACTTCTCTATGGCTTTTCCTATTTCTTTGTTTATTTCAATATCTAGCACTTTCACATCTTTGTAGGGGTCCAACACAATTCTCGGTAGTAACAGCCTGTCCTGCCCCTGCTCCTCTCTCTCTTGTCTTCTTCTCAGTACTAGATCCTCTTCATATCTCCCCCTGATCTCCTCTGTCCACATTTCTCCCATTCTGTTCGGATGCAATTTGTATATTCCCTGCCAGAAATCCACTACCTCCTCCCTCACCTCTCCTCCCTCCAATCTCTTCCCCTCCGCACTGTAAATCTTCAAGTCTTCTTTCTTCCTGTCTATTCCTCTCAACTTATTAATCCTCTCCCAGAGATCTCTTCCCCTATTGCCACTTTTAATTTCCTGTGCCTGTCTCTTCTCATGCAGCTTCATTTCTCCAGATATCATATGGGCCACCCTCACTTTCTGCTCCACATACCTCCTCCATGCTTCCTCCTTGCCCTCTAATTCTCTCCAGTTCCTGTGTTCCTTGTTCAGCCTTCTTCTCTTCTTAATCTCCTCTCTTATCAGATCATTCATCCATGGTTGTTCAATCTTCCCATTCCTTTCTACCCTTCTCCTATACTTTGCCCTCAGTGTTCTCTCTGCTACACTTTTCATGATGCCATTCAAAGCTTCCATGCTCATCTCCCCTAATCCCGTCAACTCCTCCTCAACTCCAGCTTTAAACCTTTCACTTCTTTCTTCCGTAAACTTGAAATAACTTGCCTCATGCCACCCCCCAGTCTCCCGTCTCTCCTCTCTAATACCCATTCTCATGTAAGTATCAACCACACGGTGGTCTGAAAAATCCACCACTTCTCTGCCTTCATCAATTTTCATCTCCACAAATCTCCCATACAGTATCTCGTTCGTCATCACCAAGTCGATAGCACTTTTCTGATCTGCTCTCTCCCACGTGTAAATCCCCTCACACCTCTCATCACAATTTAGCAGAATCAGGTCACATCTCTCTATAAAGTTGCTTACCAATCTTCCGTTTCTGTTTTCCACCTGGTAACCCAAGTAGTATGTGCCTGTCTGAAAAGTATGGAGTAACATACGGGAAGGAAATGCGAACGCCAGGTGAGACTCACAGGAGGTTTCTCTTGTGGGTCACGTTTTTTAAAATATATCTATCTTTATTAGGATTTTCGGTAATTTGACATCATCAATAGGTTAAAAAAGACGTTTTTCAAGAATATCATTTGTTGTGAAAAGTCTTCGTTTTCGAGATATAGCACAATTAATTTTCCGATAGGTTAGGTTATGACCGTTTTGTTTGGGGGTTTAGAAAGGTACATCTGCCCACTCTGGAAAAAGTAGTCTTTTCTGATGGATTGATCTCTCTGTTGGGGTTTTGCAAACCTTAAAATACAGTATTAAATTAATGGGAACTGTATAATCTGCAGCATTTAGCCTCTAAAAATCATCTATTAGCCTAAGGGATTTTCCAGAGTGGACATCTGCCGTTTATTTCAAATATAACATCACAAATACGTATATCGGGGGGCGTGCCGCCCTCCGAACCCCCCTGCCAGGTCATTAAACAATCATGAAGTGTGCAGTACAACAAACTAGCGGATACAACAAATTACATTAACAGTTTCATGTCACAAAAATCTAAAAGATTTATGTATCTTGAAGTTTTCATCTTGATATTATACCATTAGAATACGCTAATCACACTCAAATTAGATAAGTGTGACCCACAGGTGGTGACCACCTACGGTTCACATGAGTATAGTGTGACCCACAGGTGGTGACCACGTACGGTTCTCATGAGTATTAAATGAGTAATCTATTCATTTGAATAAATATCAAGTGTTGATTTATGTATCTTGAAGTGTGCATTTTAATATTATACCATGAGAATACTATTAGAATATGCCAATCACACTCAAATAATATAAATGTGACCCACAGGTGGCGACCACGTACGGTTCACATTAACTAGTCTAAAATACTAATATGCTCGCTTTAAGTCGCTTATACATTAAATGTATTACTTTTATTGAGCAATAGGAAGTAAATGATATTCGTGAACACGAAAATGTAAACAAAATTGCAAAAAGTTAATTACAACTTTGTTTACTCAAAGAAATGTGAACCACAGGAGACACCTCCTGTGAGTCTCACGTGGCGTTCGCACTTTGTCCCCGTATACTTATGAAAGTATGTCAGTATCAACTATCAAGTATGATACTATGATAGGATTTGAGAATTAATCCTGATTCCTGTCACCTGTGGGCTATGGCACAGTCTGCAAAGCATGCACAATCAGTCTCCATTTATAATTTATTTAATTTTTAGAGCAATTTCTCTCCAAAGATTTTCAAATTTCTCTCCCAAGACCATCCAGACTCCAAATAATAAAGCATGTCCAAACTCTCCATTTTAATGGCGAGTTTGTGACAGTTATTTTGAGCCCTTCAATTGCAAATGGTGAGTTTTTTTCTATTTTTCTCCTATGTTACAATGTTATTTTGGAGAGAACTTATGAAAATTTGATCATTTTTGAGAGAATTTGTTGAATTTTTGAGAGACAAATGGTGAGTTTATGAGACATACTATTTTACTTAGTCCAGACTCAAACTGCAGGAACTGGCCAGTCTGCAGAATATGTCTCTTCTCCCGCAGAGACTTTAATTTGAGAGAGACCCACTCTCTGACTCTCGTCAGCAGATTCAGAATACCAGTCTGCAGAATATGGAACATTTTTCCAAGACTCTCTGCGGGAGTTTTTGATCGAATTTTTAGAAATTGGAGATCTCTGCGGGAGATCTTGAATTAATTCCTATGTTACCATTAATTTAGCTGCGGGAGATTCTGAATCTGCTACTGAGAGTCAGAGAGTAACTGTCTCTTATATTAAAATCTTTGCGGGAGAAGAGACACATTCTGCTGACTGGTTAGAATATCACGCAGCTAAACTAATGGTAACATAGGAACCAAGCCAGTCTGCAGAATATGGAACATTTTTCCAAGACTCTCTGCGGGAGTTTTTGATTGAATTTTTAGAAATTGGAGATCTCTGCGGGAGATCTTGAATTAATTCCTATGTTACCATTAATTTAGATGCGGGAGAATTTGAATTAATTCCTATGTTACCATTAATTTAGCTGCGGGAGATTCTGAATTTGCTACTGAGAGTCAGAGAGTAATTGTCTTTCAAATTAAAATTTCTGCGGGAGAAGAGACACATTCTGCAGACTGGGAACCAAGTAATGAACCATGTCCAAACTTGCCATTTTAATGGCGAGTTTGTGACAGTTATTTCAAGCCCTTCAATTGCTAATGGCGAGTTTTATCTATTTTTCTCCTATGCTACAATGTTATTTTGGAGAGAATTAATGATAATTTGATCATTTTGCTTTGGAGAGAATTTTTTAAATTTTGGAGAGAGCTGGAGAGACAAATGGCGAGTTTGTGAGACATACTATTTTACTTGGCATAGGAATCAAGTAATAAAGCATGTCCAAACTCGCCATTTTAATGGCGAGTTTGTGACAGTTATTTTAAGCCCTTCAATTGCAAATGGCGAGTTTTATCTATTTTTTTCCTATGCTACAATGTTATTTTGGAGAGAATTTATGGAAATTTGATCATTTTGGAGAGAATTTGTTGAATTTTGGAGAGAGCTGGAGAGACAAATGGCGAGTTTATGAGACATACTATTTTACTTGGCCGGATAGGAATTAATTCAAAATCTCCCGCAGCTAAATTAATGGTAACATAGGAATTAATTCAAGATCTCCCGCAGAGATCTCCAATTTCTAAAATACAATCAAAAACTCCTGCAGAGTGCCAGAGAGTCTTGGAAAAATGTTCCATAATCTGCTGACTGGGGAACTGGTAAACTGTTCTCCAAGAAATCTTCTATTTTGACTTGTGTTCTCAGTAAAATACATATAAATATAGGATGTAGCTAATCCATGTTTTAAAGTATGGACAAAGTCGCCAGTATATTCGGTTCATACAATTACCGGAGCGGCCGGAATGGGACATGAAATACTGGAATGCCGGCCAGACTGTATTTCGTGGTAAATTCCACCGACTTGTCGGTGGAATTTTTTCCCTTTGAAAATAATATTCTGGCAAAATCGGCGGATTTATAGCTATTTATTCCTATGTTACCATTAATTTTCGGTGGAAAAATGAGCAAAATGTTGGTGGATCAGCCAAATTACTGGAAATTTATGGTGGATTTCTTCAGCTTTTTGAAAAAGTCAGTGGAATTTTATGCACCAAATACAGACTGGCGGAACGGGACATGAATTACCGGAATGGAGCATGAATTACCGGAACAGAGTTGTTTTATTGAGAAATATTCCTATTCATGTAATTTAGTTATACAAATGGTCAATATATGGTCTAAATGATATCATATTTTACAATTTTACACTCGTTTCGTCCTGTAATCATTACAAAACGTATGATACATAGACAAACATTTTACAAGAGTATATGTTGAAATTAGTTTTCTTTATAAGATATTTCATAGAAAATACTTTGAGGAGAGACTAAAGTAATTTTAGTGTGATTATGTATTAAAATTTTATTGAGAAATACCGCTAGTTATGTAATTTAGGTATATATTTGGTCCAAATGGTATCATTTTAACCATTTTATACCAATTTCTGCTCGCTCGTAATCGCTACCCAACGTCTGAAATAAACACCGTGATTCTGCATTATAGTGTTAACTATTATTGAGTTCTATATTTTCAAATTTCTCTATATAGTTAGGTACCATGGTTCTTAATTAGGCAGGTAATATGATGCAATAGTTAACAAATTTTATAAATTATAGGTAGCTTGAATAGTTCCTCTAATTTTCCATCTTGAAGCTGCTTCTTTTGAAATTAATTCCGAATTTCACATTAAAAGAATTACCTACGTAATAACTAATCTAACTAGTAAAAACTGTAGTGATCATAGCAATTCCACTACATAATTCAGCAATTATGCAACATTAATTATACAATCAACAAATATATGTGCTAATATTGTTATAGGAGAAGTTTTTAGACAACATTTAATCATTTCATTTTTATTCCATTTTCCATTCATTTTTTCAGATTACTAACATTTCATTAATCATTCTTAGCTATTACCTAAGTTACGTAAATGTTCATCCTCCTTCTCTGCCATACTTACTCCTGCTCCATTCATTTATGCCTGTAAGTTTAGTTCTTCAGATTCTGTCTTATTATTGTTTATATTTTATTAGTTTGAATTATTATTTATTATTATTATTTCCTTATGTTTAATTATCTTATTTCTGTTTGTTTATTATTTATTCTTATTTTTGTTTTGTTCATTTTCAGCCTTCATCCTCTGTCCATGCTTTCTGTGTGTTACCCTAATCTACAATAGACTTAAGTTAACTTTAAGGACTATCATTAATCCCCCTAATAACTTTTAAGCCAGGATTAGAGCAACGAGTTTGCTCTGCCCTATTGGCAGCGATAACAATATCAATCGTAATTATATTAACTACCTAATAATTATTTGTATTGCAACAGTTAGATCTTCCTAGATCATGACTGTATTTTTATGACTTCAGAAAACTCATGTTACCCAAAAGCACCGATTGTATCAAATGTGATGTCATATTATTGTCATATGTATAGTATATAAGTATATTGTATATAAAGGCAGACCTCGCTTTATTTACCGAATTACGACTCAGTTTAATTACCAAACGGTAATTAAACTGAGGAAAACTGGAATAGTAACAAGAGAAATATATAATGGTCACTCTTTCATCATGCATCTCTTTTTCTATATTAAATTTGTTGTTTAGAGTTAGAGTACAATATATAAGCCTATTATAGTGGCTTATACTTTGATTTCTATAATTATTGTGCTACATTGAACCAACAGCAATTTTATATTTGGTAGTAGGGTACATACCAAGTTCGATCCAAGTTATTACTTGGTTCTTCATTTTCGGACACATCAGAAATGAAAATATAATCATTTTTATTTAACTTCTATTCTAATTGGTATCATGAATAATTGAAATAAAAGTTAAATAATAATAATTATACAGAGATTTTTTCGTGTTTGAAAATATGGAACCGTGCGATAACACGGAACTTACCCTAAAATTGGATATGTTGAATTGCAGTACCAATTGCTTCTAATAACCTCATCTGGATTATAATTTTAATGTTTTTTTAGTTACCATGAAATAATCACAAAAACTTGCATCCGTATTATATGTGATGTCTACGAACGGATGCATATAAAACGGATACCGTTTGGTAATTAAACTGAGTCGTAATTTGGTAATTAAAGCGAGGTCTGCCTTTATATACAATATACTATACATAAGACATCACATTTGATACAATCTGTGCGATATAACTGTTGCAATAAAAATAATTATTAGGTAGTTAATATAATTACGATTGATATTAGCACATATATTTGTTGATTGTATAATTAATGTTGCATAATTGCTGAATATATAATTAAGTATGAAATATATATGTAGTGGAATAGCTATGATCACTACAGTTTTTACTAGTTAGATTAATTATTACGTAGGTAATTCTTTTATTGTGAAATTCGGAATTAATTTCAAAAGAAGTAGATTCAAGGTGGAAAATTAGAGGAACTATTTAAGCTACCTAGATCTCCTGATTTGACACCTCTATCTTTCTTTTTATGAGGATATTTGAAGGAGAAAGTTTACATCAATAGGCCTCATTATTTGGAAGAACTGAAAGGGAACATTTATCAAGAAATTTGCAACATTACTCCTGATATTTTGAGAAAAGTGATGAATTCGGTGGTTGAAAGGATGCGTATGTGCATAAACGCTAATTAATTCCTATGTTCCCATTGGGCCATCATCCCATGTTAATTTTGACTTGAAATTTTCCAAAAATTAGTCAAATTGAAATTGGCTTGGCTCAGAATTTTTGTGAAAATTTTGCTCAAATTTGCCAGCATTAATGCTGATGAACATGGATTCTGCTGAAATCCTTAATTTTTATTTGCTTTTGCATTCTGACTGATTTCTTCTCTTTGGAGTAACTTGCATGTTATTTATAATTTTTATTTTTCAGATTGCGGTCATCTTCCTTGAAGTTGAAATTTGTAACCAATACAACTAAGGAATCTGGATGTGACTTGAAGAAGAGATTGGATAATTTAGGATTTGATGTTAAATCAGATGAGGTAGCTACTTTAAATCTTTGATTTATCTGATTAATATAAATTATTTAATATATTACTAGGTAAGTCTGTAACCTTTTTTTGTGTTATTTTTGAACTTATATTCCAGATTTTCAGTTCGCTTTCTGCTGCCAAATCTTTGGTTAAGACTCGTAACTTACGTCCTATGCTGCTTCTCCAGCCATCTGCTAAAGAACAGTTTTCAGATGTTTTTCAAAAAGATCCAAATGCAGTATTAGTGGGTCTTTCTCCTGATTCTTTTAACTACTCTACCATGAATGAAGCCTTTAGGTATTTTAACTAAATGTCTAACTAGCTACCTATCAAAATATATAATTTTTCATTTAGATCACCATCAAGTAGTTTGATTTTTTTAATGTTAGTTAATTTGTATTAGCTATTGCTCTCCTGAAAGTTTTATTCAACTTGGCCTTTTACGAAATTTGATAACAATTTTTTAAACCTTATATCTATAACAATTTTCATCTCCCTGTTTAATTTTCTATTTCAGTATTTCTGATTTTTATATGATACATTGCATTATACTGGACTTTTCATTATATTCAATTCAAAGTAATGGAATTACCTAATATGTTCATTGAGAACAATTTATTATTAACCATTATTGAAGTGTAGCCTCCACAGAAAGTCTTTCAAAACTCATTAAGATACAAGTAACTGTTTTTACCAAGTAAATTTCTATTCTCTTCACGTCAGACTATTATTGTCGGGTGCTCCACTAATAGCTGTCCATGTTGCTCGTTATTTTAAGGAAGATGATGGTCTTTCATTGGGTCCTGGAGCATTTGTCAGAGCTTTAGAGTATTCTGCAGGTTTGTAACAGTTACATATTAGCCGAACCAATAATATAGCTAATTGATGTTTCTCTGAAAAAAAGAATTGGCTTTATTCTTAATTTATTCTATTATTCTACTCTATTTTTCATAGGTATTCAAGCTGAAATTGTTGGCAAACCTCAAAAAAGTTTCTTCGAGTCTGCTCTGAAAAGCATCGGATGCGAGCCTCAAAATGCCATCATGATTGGTGATGTAAGATAATTTCAATCTATTTCTTAGATGATATATTTTGATCGCTTCAGTGCAAATTATTATTCGATATTCCTTCAGGACGTCAGAGATGATATTTGTGGTGCTCAAGAAGCTGGAATGACTGGTATTCTGGTTCAAACTGGTAAATATCGACCACTTGATGAGACCAAAGTAGATATAAAACCAGACTATGTGGTGCCCACTTTTTCACATGCTGTGGATTTGATACTAAATAAACTTGTTTGAATGCCACTGTTAATTTCCATGAACCTTCTAGGACAATTGTATCGACTAGCTTAATTATCTAGTCCTTAGCATAGAGTAGCTACCTAATTCATAAGTTCATAATCCAGCTAAATTGTAAAGTGCTTTGACTAGTAGCTATAGGTTAAGCTTATTCCTAACCTATGTAAAATTACTAGTTACAGTAACTAGATAGTTATTTACCTTAAGTCTGATATTTATGAATGTTTAATATGAATATTATGAAATTGTTGTTTCCTTCAAGAGATCTAGTAGTTGAATATTTCATTGTACAAAATATCCATAGGGAAATGTAAACTCATAAATATATTATCTTTTGTACTAACTAGTTCAATAATTAAAATATTGAATTGAACTTTTAAAATATTTGTTTGCATTGTAATGTTCAAAATACATTAGGTTAGTCTTTTTGTTGATTTGTTTAATCATGAGAATTATTATTGTATCAATAATCAAAAGAATTTTTGTTATGTCGTTTCATTTTATTTACGTCAGCGACATGGCCTTTGATTCCGAAACAGATGGAAACCCCTACTAAAATTAAATTTATTTTGTTTACCAATATACATTTTTCTGTAAACTTAATCATAAGTATTTAAAATTATAGACTTTGATACTTGAATTTTTTATTTCAGAAAATTGAATCTTTCTTTCAGCAAGAAGAACAAATAAATAGGGTTTTATAATAGAATTCAAGTTTATTTTATTCACAATGTCTGTGTTCCGTAGAGGTTTATTTGCCGGCAAGACGGCTATAGTTACTGGAGGAGCTACTGGTATTGGAAAGGCCATCACAGAAGAGCTTGCCACCTTAGGTAACTAAAATTGAATTATCTATTAGCATAGGAATTGAGGTTTTAATAGCCTTGACTCTATAGTTTATTCAACTTACTACATGGTTTAACGCACTACTGGACATAAATTGCTATTCAGTCACATAATTGAGGTGAGAAAATTAGTTTTGCTTCCACTTTAATTAACCAAGTGTCATTCTTACTAAGTTAAATTTTGAATTATTGGATTGTTCCGCATCTTTAATCATATAAGAAAAACCTACACAATAATTGGTATTTGACTTATCTGAATTGGTATCTTTGATATCTGCTCTCATAAAATTCATTGATTTCTTCCACATTGGAATTTACTTTATTTTCGTTGTTCCAGGTTGCAAAGTAGTGATAGCATCGAGAAATGCAGACAGACTTCATTCTATAGCTGCTGAACTTTCTCCCAATGGGGACAAAGTTATAGCTATGCCGTGTAACATAAGAAAGGAGGAGCAAGTGAAGTAAGTAGCTACCAAGAATTCGTTCTACATAGAAGAGAATCACACATTTCTCTTGAGAGCTCAAATTTGAGCCTTAATTTTAAAAATAGGGGAACTGTGAATTAGATTCTCCTATGGTTTCATTGATTTACATGAGAGAGATAAGAAAATTTAGTGATTCCTGGAGAAATTCAGATAAAACTGACGTGTCTTCAGAGAGAGAGTCTAGTCTCTCAAAATAACATTTCTTTATAGTTAGAAACTCAATTATGAAGGGCGTTTCTCTACTATCACGAAAGTTGAAGTAATTGTTCTTCTTTTCTATCTACAGGTCTCTAATCAGCGACACAATTAGTCGCTTTGGAAGAATAGATTACCTCGTCAATAACGGAGGGGGTCAGTTCGTTTCACCTGCTGCCAGTTTTTCTCTCAAAGGATGGAATGCTGTCATTGAAACCAATCTGACGGGTACTTACCTCATGTGCAGAGAAGGTAAAAATCAACACAGCATTTTAAGATTAATTATACATAAAAGGATAAATGTTCAATACAGAAAAATTTGAAATTGGTACAAATCTACAATGGTCCTAGACTCCTAGTACAGATTTAAATGTCCTCTAAAAAGGAGTTCATTACTAAATATTATAGATCTAAGGTCTAGGATTATAACTCTTGAAACCGTATAAAATTCGGTTCAGTATATTTCTTATTACAAGCTTTTTAAGTTTTTCATTCTCGGTGTATAACACTTGTACTAAATAATATTATGACGCTGAAGAAAAAGTTTTACTCTTTTTGTTTCGATATCAAAAATGAATTCAATAGAAACGATGCATACTCTGCCTTCGTTTAAACTGCAAAGTATGTAAAAGTTTCTATTATACGTTTTTCTCCTATTTTATACTTTTGAATGGATTTTTATATTGGATTGAAGAAACCTACCTAGCTGACATTCAAAACAAACGCATGTACATTCTTTTCATTTGGACTGAGAATAAGCAAGTCAGATGTAAAACGGTTATTTTTTTTATCATAATAATAATTTTTAAAAGCATAAAGCTACAAATAAATATAAGTTATCAAATTTTATGGGGTTTGAAGCAAAATGATAAGATACATATGCCTCATTGATTGAAACAATAAAAATGGTTTTCTCAGAGGGGACTTTTGAGGCAAAAATATATATTATATATAACTACAATGTGTTTCATCTCAGTTGCGACAAAATTTGACAGCTTGCATAAAAACCCAAAATAAACACTTTTTCAGGAATAGCAAAACGTCCAAAAGGCTTCGTTATCGGGATATTGCTACCCTGATTCTAAGTCATTTTTGTTATAGCTACACAGGAAATTCACAAAAATCAGACATTGTTTCACCGTCACGTAAACCTAAATTATCAGAACAGGTTAATTTCAAAATAGTTACCGAATTAAAAAGTTCTAAAAGGACTCCTACCTAGATATTCACAAGTACTTACGTTCCTAACTGTAAGAATAAACGGACCCACTGTGTCTAAAATATCCCACCAACTTCCCGGCGTTTCATAAACACCACAAATCAATTCTATGACAACACACAACCAGATTCTGCAAACTCAAACTGAACCTATGTAGGAAAATCTAACAAACAACATTCTATCAAACACGGATGCAACGCCTGCCCGCTAACATTACTGCTTTGCTGTATACAGACGAAGAGAATCCAACCTAGAAGCGACTTTCAAAGCCATACGTGCTGACAAGTTATCGCTTTATTACAGTAAAATGATCGGCGCAGCAATAAAGCGACAAGACCGAATCTACGCTTGGGACTCACCAGTACCATGACCTGAAACTCATACACGTTTACTATAAACTAAAATTATCACCTTATAATTTTTAGAACATTCCATCAAGTTCTTCATATAACTCAAAGGACTTAATCATTCGACCATTGCAGTGGTTGAAGGAACATAAGTGTTGGCTCCTAAGGTCTAGCGAAATATTTCTCGTCAGCGATCTCTTTGGCATCACGACCAGTTGCTCCTCTTTTCTGATTAACAGTCTTCTCTGGCTCATTTACCTCATTGGAAGCAGTAGCCGGGGCATCATCCTTCTTTGATTTCTGGGTGCACACGTTTCCTCTTGTTTTGTCCCTGACCTACCGAGGCATCCCATTTACCTCCATGACATGCTGAGAGATCACTCTGGTCACCTCCCTTTAAGTCCATTGGGTTTAAGCATTCTCTATACGATAGAACTGTCGGTTTAATCTATACCTCGTCACTGATAGCAATACCGAAACTGTCGCTGCCTTCAAAATTTTCTCCCAGTTATTTATGTCTAAGGTAACCGCCACAATTACCTCGAATTGTACAAAAATGTTACCATCACTCGATGCAATCCTTTTGATTATTTGATGATTTTATTCCACGATTCCATTGTTGCTGGGGATATTCAGCCCGGAACCGAAGACGAATTCTTTATGCGTTGGCAAATTTAACTTAAAAGTAGCCTCCGTCCTAAGCGCAGTAGAATTATCGAGCTGAAACTTTTCACCCGGCCCACGCTCACTTACCAACTGATGGAGTTTCGCAACAATACATTCCACCGTCTCATTTAGCAGCTCTCGCCAAATTGCAAATCTTGAAGGCTCACAATACATCATCAAGGGGTACAAACAATTATCATAGTTAGTAATATCCACAGCGATTCGATTGGGTCCAGGCTCTCACGCCGTGGCACAGGGTCGATGCACTGACATGCTTCACACTCTGTTAGAACGTCTTTTACTTGATCACGCTAAGGTCAGTTCTTAATTTCTTTCACCAAGTAAAAGGTTCAATCAACACCCAAATGTTGCGGAAAATACATGAATTTTGAGACTCCCTTATCAACGGGAGCATGTCACCATCATCGCACAGCCGCTTGAGTTAACTGTAATGGTGTCGCAACCAGCCCACAATGGAGTAATGACCCACAAGATGGCTGCATAAGTTGAATACCTCTTTTCGTCATTCACGTGACATCCAAAGTTGCCCGTTGCCAGCTTTACGTAATACGATCCTTAAAAGGCAGCCTCCTTCAAGACCAACATGTTCCTTCAGACCAAAACGCTTTAGAAATGATGACGAACGTGCTCGACACTCACTACAGACTCAATAACGACGATATCGCCAATGCAGTCATCATTAATGTATACTGTATAGTCATCATTCAACCTTCGTCCAAATCATTAACATCACACGCGGTGCAGATGTCGGTATAAACCCTAACCTCCCCGTATTTCAGCAACGGGGGATCTATAAGTTTGTAAACTTGAGATTAAGGGGACCGCCCCCAAAATTTTGAAAAAAATTTATTATAGAAGTTATGGTTTTGAAACTTTGTATGTATATATAAAATTGAATTATCTATCGTTTTTGTTCTTGACATTTGTTCGATTAGACCCATAGAAAACGAGTTATTCGAATTTCGAACCATTTTCAAAAACCTAGTCTTTTTTTTTTGGTTGAAGCTAGAGCATTGCGGTTTTTGCATTCGATTCTCCATACTGATATCTACAATATGATCTTCTTCGATTTTTGATTTTCGAATGGATTTTCTAAATTTCGACTTTTTCATAAAAAGTAAACCAAAATTTTGAAGAAAAAAAATTTTGTCGGAAAAAATTTTCTACAACAAATTCGAAAATCAAGAATCGAAGAAAATCATATTGTAGATATCATTATGGAGTACCGAATGCAAAAAACTGCAATGCTCTAGCTTCAACCAAAAACCAGAACCTTTTGTTTGAATTACAAGATTTGTAGATCTCAGAATTAGTAGGAATTTCCTTTCAAAGTTTGATGATCTGACACGCAGCATCCATCCGCTTCGAAGGTTTAGGGATATCTCTCTTTGCATTCATTGGTGTGGGCGTGCTATAGGGGTATGTTAGATACCAGATATAGCGAGATAATTAATTATTACGAATTATAATTGGCTGAGAGATGGTTTTTAGAGTACATATTGACTCCCTACCCCCCGGCCCACTTTTCCCTTTCTCCCTCTCCCCCGGGGGGTTTAGAGTTATACGATACATCTGGTATTTTGCACACACTATAAGAAGGTTAAAAAGCAACTATTTACACAATAAAAAATAATGATAAAATTATGATATTTCTTCGGGGGGCGGTCCCCTTAACCACCTTAAGCTCACTCTGCAGCTGTCTGCAATTGCTAACTTTTTCAATTTCATATTGCAATTGCATCATCTCCGGTGTGACTCTCCACAAACTCATTGTTTGTGCGGTAGTCCATAACCAGCTGAAGTTTGTCTTGGTTGGCTGGACTACAGCAAGAAGAGCATCATCCTTATAACGAACCCATGCCACGGAATGATCCAACCCTATGAGGCTATGAGATCCAGCTCTTGATCTCCACATTATACGAATTTATACCTTTCTCGTGCATGTGGTCTCTGAGTACTTCGATACTCGCTAACTCTCGTTTGTAAGTTCATCTGAAGACTGACGCCAGTTTACTGTCCATTTCCAATTAGCGAATTTGACAGTAAAATCTTTGTTGGAGATCTTAACTGGTGCAATAACGCAGGAAACAACACCAACAGCAGAACTAGGTGACAAAACTGATGTCTTTAATCGTTTATTCCGTCTAAACTTCAACGATACTACAACACTCCATAGGTTGTTGTTTCCTTGACCGTATAGAGAACTTCGAGTCGGCTCCTTGGCGCACCCTATCTCCCCCCATGTGATCAATCACAACAAAGTAGGCAATGAACGCCCAGTTTCGCCAGCTCATCAACTGCAATACCAGTCAACCAGAAAAAATCGTGAACCTGCAGCCCTAAAGGAAGACGACAGTCAAAGTCTTGCGTATAAGTTTTACCATCAACCGTATCGGGTTTCTCCCCCTAGCGCCCCGATCCATAAATCCGCCTTTTCAGTTTTCAAAACCTGAAATAACCTGTTTGTTTCCGAGCATGATTTTCCTTAGTAGTTGGCCGCCCAAATCACCGCAACTATCCAGTGAAAGTTTTATTACAATGACTCACAAAAGATCTCCATCACAGTTGAAACATATCTAGTTTTCATCCGCATGCGTCATACCTGCAACCACACTGTCGTATGCAAGATGTCAAATTTTGTTCGAGCCTGAAATGAAACACCCTGTATATACTTAATATATCCAAAAGAAACAGTTATTGATATCCTTCATTAATTTATTTTCTCATTTTCAATTCTAACGATTACTTCATATTAAGTTTCCTATTCAAGTGTATAACCAGTGGATGGAGAAAGAAGGTGGTGTGATAGTGAACATCACTGCGGATATAGAGAGGGGCTTCCCTCTTATGTCTCACACGGGAGCGGCCAGGGCTGCTGTCGAAAATCTCACTAAGGTAAAATTGAATTTTACTCAATTTTAGTCAATCTCGCGAAGGTGAACTGATTCACTTCAAAGAATTTCTTAGTTCATTTGTTCAGTTGAAACCAATTACTTCTGACAGATTATTCTATTTTGTTTATCAATGTTGGTGAAATGACCATCTAACGTTTTAGGATATTCCCTTAGTCATATCGGGTAAAGGATTGTAAAATCTTAATAACTTGGTTCTTTAACTTTTTTTGAGCTCTTTTGTTCTCTCTTCAATGATTCATTATTCCTTGCTAAATGTAGGGATTGCTTAGTAACATCTTGTTCTCTGCCTTACTCACTTTATTCCCCAGAGTCTGTCTGTTGAGTGGGCAGAGAGCGGAGTGCGGGTGATGGCCGTTGCCCCGGGCAATGCAATCTACTCCCCCACAGCGAGTGCTAACTACGGACCCAATGATGTCTTTGAGAGCGCCAAACCACGTCTGCCTTCCAAGAGACTCGGGGTACCGAGGGAGGTGAGTGAATTATCAGGTGTTTCTACATTTTCAATCGTATACGAAAAAAAATACAGTATAATTATTTGACTTTTATTTTAATTGGTATTCATGATGCCTGCTGGTTTTATTGAGCAACTAAAATATATTAAAATAACTAATTGGTCCCGTGGAAACTCTACTCAATTGGGAAATCAACAAATAGGTTTTGCTCATGGTCTGTCTAACCAACAAATATGTCTTTGGCTGTTTTACCCATTTTGTGACAGATTGGCAGACTGAACGTCTTCTTTTATAATAGTATATTATTACTGTATATATTATATGATATAATAGTATATATGATAGATTTGCACAATCTCGAGAATGAGCTCCGCGTTTGTAACCCCCTACTGCTGAGCGTGCATCAATAACTTCATTTTATTTAATATGAAATCGATTACTTATCGGGGTTGATACGTACCCGTTATAATATTTACGGATTATATTATTGTATGTATGCACACTGATGAGGGATTTTGATTAATCCGAAACGTTTGACTTAATAGAAAAAAAATGCAAACAAACCAATTTCAACTATCGGATTAATATATAGATTATTATTATACATATTTTTCGTATATGATAGAATTGATGAAATATCATTGCTCTCTAAACTTGAGAAAGTTGAATAAAACATTCATGATTTATTGCAGATTTCCAGCGCCGTGTGTTTCCTTCTCTCTCCTGGCGCTTCTTTCATCTCCGGAGAGGTACTTAGAGTTGATGCCGCTTCTTCTCATCATTGTCCACAAATGATTCAGATAGATGGTGAGTTTAGTCAAACCATAGTAAACAGAATAGTATAGTACCCCAGTTCCATGTATTATTCAAATTTATTCTGGGTAGGCTGTGACGTCATGTATGTAAACAAGAGGTCACGTCATAGTAAACAGAATTGCTGTGGGTCACGTGGAATAGAGAATTAAGATGGCGGCCAACGCGACCGATCTGACTAATGATCTAATTATCTTGAATAAATCGTCTTCTTCAAGACTAAAAATTTGTTACTGTTTTGGGTGTAAAAAGACCAGTAGCAATTTCATCAACAGTCATTTTTTAATTTTCGTCCGTATGACTATAGAGATTGGATAATAGCATGCGGTAATGTGGAATTAAAAAAAATATCACCGAAAACGTTATTTAACAAAAGTTGGGTGTGTTGCAGCCATCTTTTGTGTTTGTACTGTACGTACAAACGTACGCACCATTGTTGACATGTGACGTCACAGCCTACCGGGACACGCGTAATATCCCCCCTATAGCTCTGGGATACCATATCTTCTCTGTACTGTAGTCACTGATTAAAAATAGTTCCATTTTAGCGTTATTGAACATTAAACTCGAAAGTTTTATGACCTGTACACGCTATAGAACAATTTGACAAACGAAAACGTTAGATTATAACATTGTTAAACACTGGAAAGGACGGTTAGAAGAGATATAACATTTTAAAATTGTTTGTTAAACAGTAGAATATGAAACTCAGTAATTGTATCATTTTATATAAATATTAGTGCTTTAACCTTTATATTTTTTCAGATCATGACAGATGGCCTAAAGCTCATGACTGGAAATATGACCCAAATGAAGACAATAGCAACAAATCAAAACTGTAGAACCCTTCCTACTTACTTTGACACATTTTAACTCAATATTTTGAACGACAAATGCAATAAAATCACCTAATCTATTCCCTCTACCTAGTGTTTAAACAGAGAAGAAAAATTGTCAAAAATTGTTTAGCTATTTTTATAAAAGCCTAGTCAGTGTTGATGTTTACCAGGGTACTTAGCTATAGTAATGATAGCTGGGGTTCAAATTAACGGTCACTACATTGACAATAGCGATATGATCTTTAGTTCATATGCTCACGTTCAATAGTTATATTTTGCATTAGATGTATTGATAAAGTGTTGGAAATAAGTAAAAGGCACCTCCTAAAACTGACATTAATTTCTACACTACGATTCTCTATGAAAATTTTAATAGTAACTACATCTAGATGGTTGGCTTGAATGCCCATATACGGATTCAATTTCATGAAAATACCAGAAAAATATTAAAATATTGTAGCTATTCAATATTCATCGAAATCATGGAGTAAAAAAAACTATTGCCAATGTACTTATTTCCACCTTTTATTGTATGGAGGAACTTGCAACTCTTCGTTGGTTGTTATTGCAACTCCTCGTTGGTTGTTATTGCAACTCCTCGGTCGAGTTACAATAACAACTCCTAACTTGCAACTCCTCCGTTGTTGTTATTTGTACTGATTTTCTATCGGGAGATTTATAGTAGAGTTTTTTTGTTGGGGCTAATTTTCTATGATTTTTAATTCTTACTGTGCACTTTTTTGTAAGATTTGGGTTGTCCTATGTGGTGTAATATTTAGTGATTTAATAAAAAATATTGCAGTTAGTGATTACTGTCTACAATTCAAAACTAAATAACAGTACAAAAATTTACAGTTGATTTATATGTACAGATAAAAAGTACGATGTCACAAGCTATAAATTATCAATATTCATTTTATTGTTGATGTACAAATATACTTGAGTTGTTTCAATGTGGGTAGTGAATTTCTTCTTTTCTGTTATATTTGACGTTTGTAATTCAATGTAAATAAATAGTTCCCCACTGTTAGTGCAATTGTGACTGTGATATATAAACAGTGTGTCGAAATTTATTCATTATATTTTTTTGGGTTATTTGATAATTAATTAAAAGGCCCAGTTGCGAAATAAGACTCCCTTGGAATACAAAAATTCGATTCGAATCCTCACATGGAATACAATTAATTTTAATTTACATTCAAGTATTAGTAATGAAATCATTTGAATTCAATAATAATTAGAATAAATATTTTAGTAGATTTTTGTATCATAGTTACGACAAACTATGCCATTTAACTTTGAATTTAACTATATTGTCACCGAATGTTGGTTGGTATCATACTTACAAGGATGTAAAACATAATTCACGTGAAAACAGCTTTTTTTGTTTTAATTTTGAAATTGGAAACCTGCTCCTCGAAATATTTTGAAAGATGTGCTGTTTACAATGATAGTGATGACGACTTTATCAAGGAAGATTATGTGAAAGTGACCAAAAAATAGAGGACAGTGACACTTCAAAATGGAACTCGCGAAAACTTACTTGTTGTCCATAAAATGACATCCATCTCTTTCCAATCACCAGAATATCACATTTTAAGATCGAGGAGTCGTATATAGTTTTTATATTTGGAAGGTGTCGTATTTGATAACAGCCATCATTAAAACACACAAAAACCCATATTATCCATTGGAGAGAGTTGTATTTCGCAAATGGGCCAATTAAAATACAGATATTTATCTTTTATTGCGTTGCTTTATTTCATCTTTTTAGAAACCTAATAACCCCCTGGGGCTCTATCCTAAAGCTGTCTATGGTGAATGGAAGAGAAGGGGGGTAGCGTCACTTGGGCCCCGAACTGTTTTAATTTGAATCATATGTTCTGTGTTTTTTTTTTCATTTTTACCATTGTTATCAATTTATCATTTTTTCAACGCTACTTGCAGTTTTGGAGGATAGCGCTAGGGTTATGTTCTTCAATACGAGGTCTTGGAATTTTGTGTTAGGTAGGCTCTTATGCTTCATATACAATCGCCTCTTCATTTTCCTCATCC
This sequence comes from Caprella mutica, assembly GCA_947561585.1. Taxonomy (NCBI): domain Eukaryota; kingdom Metazoa; phylum Arthropoda; class Malacostraca; order Amphipoda; family Caprellidae; genus Caprella; species Caprella mutica. Next base: position 52,351 of record CANNZV010000637.1, read on the forward strand.
AGCCGTTAATGCAGCCAACGGTGCTTGTTTCCCTTTTCGTCATATTCCTTGGTAGGTGACTACATTCACGTAGAATTTTTTTTTCTTCCATGAACATTGTCATCGATTGGTGGTCGGTGACTTTGTTTGACACTCTCCTGTCTAACTGCTTCTTTGCCTGTCCTGGGAGAAGCCTCCACGTGTATTAAGAGTAAGTATTTTCTCTTGTGGGTGCTTTGAATTTGGTTGCTATTGACAAACAACAAACTATAATTCAGAAAAGGAAATGAAACACAAAACCAGTTCTAATCTGAACTTGTATTTTTATGTTAAACAATGTACAAGAACCGAAGAATGAATATAGTACTGCTACCGAAAGTGTGAACGATAGTACAACCGTAATTTGGCTCCTCAAGGTGAACACCTACTCTTAATATTGGCATCTTTGAAGGGATTTGGTTAATAAAAAACTATTCGACATGGCCGAAATGGTTTGTAAATATTATCGTTTAACAAAAGTATGTAGAATTCCTTAACTGAATCGAGAAAGGGTGAACCCTTCTACTAGTTTAGAAGTTCGAGACTAGAATCTCTCTCATCCAGTCAAGAAGAAAGTCCGTCGAGAAAAAGGGTTTATATGTCCCGCAAAATTTCCTATGATGGAGAAGCTGGTGATAATTAGGGTTGTGACTTTGCATATCTTGCATATTGGTGAAAAAATGCATATGCATATAAAAAAAGCATATGCAAATCTTAAAATGCATATGCAAATCTTAAAATTCATATGCAAATCTTGAAATGCATATGCTAATAGAAATTCCATATGCAAATAGAAAATGCATATGCATTTTTTATTTTGCAAATGCATTTTCTATTTGCACATGGAATTTCTATTTTATATACATATAAAAAGTGCTTATTAAAATTAATTGATTAATGATAAACTTCTAAATAAATAAATGATAAACATCAGGCGAATGAATAAGAGCTAGATATTTATTCTACTTCAAAAATTTAAATATTATAGATTAGGTTATATTGAGGTGGGGAACTTGGTTGAACTCTGCTTCTTAATATTCCAGATATTTATTAGAGAGAACTTCAAAAACTTCTACAGAGCAGAGAAATGATGAAAATATATCTTGCGTTCTTTGATTCAACATTCTCAGTAATTCTAGCAACAATAGAGCAAATTGAGGCGTGAGGCAGTTCAATCTCAAAAGTGATCACTAGGGTTGTGACAATATTCTTTATGAAAATTAGGATTTTATGCTTTAAGCTTGATAAATAGGCTTTTATGCTTTATATTTATGTGCATTTTATGCCTTAAAAATATATTTCTTTATGCTTAAAATATGCTTTTTATGCTTAAAATATGCTTTTTATGCTTAAAATATGCTTTTTATGCTTAAAATATGCTTTTCATGCGTTCAGGTTAGCGTTATATGCTCAACCGTATTTGCGTTCAGGTTAGCTTTATATGTTCTAATTTCTTTGAAATAAGGCCAATTGTAATTGGGAGTTTTCTTTGATGGTATATTTCGTTAATTAAACCAAAAACAAAATAAAAATAACTAATTTAATATCTTGATTTTTACTGGATTTTTTTTTGGTGTAAATAAATGATATATATATTACTATAGAATATAGAATAGTTACACCTTTTTAATTTCTATAGAACTTTATAATCAAAGAAAACGAGGAGGAATAGGTTGACAAGATCAAATTACTGAAAAAACAATAAGTTAAGTGTTGGTTTTAAATTGTAATACCACTGAATATAATCAATTTTTGACTAGATACTAGGTAAACTAATAAAATATTTGTTAAATTATAAATAATATTATTTGAGGCGCCGTTGTAGGATTTGTATGGTCAGAAGAACGAATAATTTTGATCTTTTTTTAGTGGGTGACCGTTTAAAGATCGTGCGCTGTACGAGCTTTACCTGTATAAAAGATGCTTCATATTTATGACTTGTTAATGTACTTTGAAGCAGACTTTATAAGAAGTGTTTTAATATATGAAAATTCACAATAAAAAGATATTAACTTTCATTCTACATCTCAGTGTTTTATTATTTTTACAATTAATAAAAAAAACATTTGGTGAAAAATACATAGGCTTCTTAGTAACAGCCTATATCGAGAAATAGATGGAAATCTAGAATGTCTACTTAACTGAAATACGTTTAATTTTTTTTAATTAAAATTATTTTCTGCATATCTTTTGTATATGCGTTTTATAAATGCATATATTTTGCATATGCGTTTTATAAATGCATATGCAATTTATAAAATGCATATGCAATTTATAAAATGCATATGCAATTTATAAAATGCATATGCAATTTATAAAATGCATATGCATTTTATGAAACGCATATTTCCAGCGAATATGCACTAATTTTTTATGTGCATACACTGCATAATATGCAGTGCATATTGTCTCAACCCTAGTGATAATGAGGAGATTGAAGCCACTGGTGGTTCTGACTTGGAAACTCCTCATAAAAGTAGAATGTTCATTGGTAGTGATTCCAACTGTGACTTGTAAATTCCTTCAAAGTCAAGGAAAAAATACCAGTGACAGTTAAAGCTAACGGTTTAGCTTAAAGGGGCAGTACAGTTGTTTTTATTTTAACAATTTTAATGCCAAACGATTGCTTATTAAGAATAAAGTATTCATGTAGAGTTTTAATGTTCAATAAAATTTAACAATGAAAATGTATCATTTTATATATAATTGATTTCTTACCAAGTGCTTACGATGGCGCCATCTTATGAACAAACCAACTGAAATAAGTTTCTATCTAGATTCCAGCTCAAGTGAAGAGATGGCTTTATTTTTAAAACTATACCTTCTTGTCTTCGAATTTATATAATTTTGTTTTGACGCAAAGTTTAATTACTGCATACATAAATTAATATGAAAACATCAAACATACTCACGTACATACTAATAAGTGCAAGTTCTTCCGCTAGGTGTCGGTAATTTTATAATATACTTATTATACGAACATTTGAAATATAAACGAGCATTAAAATATAACATAATTAAATATTCTGAATCGATTTAAAACTAATTTGGTGATTGTTTGATTTTGACCTTACTATCCCACTGATGTTGCTCTGAAAAATTGGTTAGTTTTTGCGTCTGCTCTAAAAAGAATCGGATGTGAGCCTCGAAATGCCATCATGATTGGTGATGTAAAATAATTTTAATTTATTTTTTAGTTTATATAATTTGATGGCTCCAGTTCAAATTACAGGTTGATATTACTTCAGGACGTCTGAGATGATGTTTGTGGTTACTTGAGGCGATTCAGGATCTTCATGAGAGTCGCCATGAACGGACTCGAGTCCTGCAACAGTTTCCTAAATCGGTCCCGTGAGCACTGCATCCACAGGTGCTCACTGCTCTCCTCCTCCCCATACAGTCTGCTCTCCGCAGTCGTCTCCAGCACACTATACTCCTCCATCTCATAAAGACGATGTGGTGTCCTGATCTTAATCTAGCCATGTCCACCCTCTCACCTCTTGTCAGGCTTTCCTCTCAGCACTTCACCCTCGTATCTCCTCCTGGTGTCAGCGTGATGCACTTTCGCTCTCCTCTCCCTCAGCCATCGGCCTATCACTGCTCCTCTCTTGTTACCCTTTAGCTTCACCTGTCCCTGATGTATTTCTCTCTCGCCTTTTCATCTGCCAGTTCATTTCCCAGCAGTTACTGTGTCTTGGCACCTAGACCTTTTTCACATCACCGGGCTTGATCAGCAAGATGGAGAAGAAGTCAGGCCCGCTACCTCTCCTCATCAAAAGCTTGGTCCGGTCCTGTTATTTTTGTTGGTCCGCCTTCGAGGGTTCAGTGTAGATCCCCTTTCCCATCTATCACTCCATCGCTTACAAGCCTTATCCTAGAAGCTTAAACATAATTATATAAAATGATAGACTTTAATGCATCAAATTTTTACTTCAGAAAATTGAACTCTTTCTACTAGTAACAAGAACAAGTAATAGATTGAATACAAATCAAAGTGTATCTTTTTTCACAATGTCTGTGTTCCGTAGAGGTTTATTTGCCGGCAAGACGGCTATAGTTACTGGAGGAGCTACTGGTATTGGAAAGGCCATCACAGAAGAACTTGCCACCTTAGGTAACTAAAAGTTGATACAACTTACTGCAGGATTTAACAATACTAGATGTAATATCTTATTCATTTTTGCTTCTCTCTTTAATTAACTAACTAATATGGTGCCATTTCTACTAAAAAAAATTCTGAATTATCAGATGGTTCTGCATCTTTCACCGTATAAGAAAAAGAATACAATAATTACCCAGCTAACCAAATGCTGTTTGTCCCACGTCTTAAGACGTCTGATACCCCTCGCTATAGAGGGATTTAAGACGTGGGGCGGGGGAAATCAGACGTCTAACTCTCTTCATTTGCACAGGGGTCCCCCTCTGCAAGACGTCTTGTCCCTCTCTGACAGAGGGGACATCCACATGTCCCACGTCTTACCCCACTCCGTTTTCAAGACGTGGGACAGAGTGTGGATGTCCCTCGCTATAGAGGGAAGAGGGATTTAAGATGTGGGACAGAGTGCGGATGTCCCTCGCTATAGAGGGATTCAAGACGTGGGACAGAGTGTATATGTCTCCCTCTGCAAGACGTGGGACAGAGTGCGGATGCCCCCCTCTGCAAGACGTGGGACAGAGTGTGGATGTCCCCCTCTGCAAGGGGGACATATCTCCCTTCTGCTCAATCTACTACGGTTAATTAGGGTATATAAATATGTATAAGAAATAAAAAAGATCATGCTAATCATTATTGCAATTTCTTACTTTATTACATATAGTGTATATGTACATTTGGCTTTATATCAATTATTTTAATATTACATATTGTTATATACAAATTAAATGGGAAGAAATGGAGAAAGAAATGTAGTGGTGATCTCGGGAATCGATCTCAGGACTGTAGTGTGATATACTATTGAAGTCGGCGACGCTACCACTGATCCATCCTGGATATGGTAGAAGTAGTATTGGAATGATCTTTATGCAACTTGAAAACTTGCGTGCCTCTTAAAGTTATTTTAAATAAATATAATTTTAATATTCTACAATTTGGTGTCTTTTTTTTAATGTAAATGATAAAAATATGTGTAAAGTTATTTATTAATATTTGTATTAATAGTGTTAATTAATGTTATTAACTACGTAATTACCTATAACTGTTAATTAATCTTACATATAGTTACCTACTGGTGGTTATCACTATCTTATACCTATCTAGTTACATACTAGTGTTTATCAATAACTACCTAGTAACCTACAACTGTTCTTTCAATTCCAACCTAGTACCTACTGATGGTTATCACTACTTACCTAGTTACCTATTACGTAGTATTTATCAGTAACTTCTTAGTTACCTACAACTGTTTGTCAATACCTACCTAATTACCTATTGGTGTTTATCATTATCAATGCCTACCTAGTTGCCTACAACTGATTATCAATACCTAATTAGTTACCTTCTTGTGTTTATCAATGCCTACCTAGTTGCCTACAACTGTTTATAAATACCAATCTAGGTCCTAGTTACCTACTAGTATTCATCAATACCTACCTAGTTACCTACTAGTGTTCATCAAAACCTACCTAGTTACCTACTAGTGTTCATCAATACCTACCTAGTTACCTACTAGTGCTCATCATTAATACCTAGTTACCTACAACTGTTTGTCAATGCCTACCTAGTTATCTACTAGTGTTTATCAATTCCAACCTAGTTACCTACAACTGTTTGTCAATACCTACCAGTGTTTATCAATACCTACCTAGTTACCTACTAAATAATGATCAATATATACCTTGTTACCTACTAGTGCTCATCAATATCTACCTAGTTACCTACTAGTGTTCATCAACACCTATCTAGTTATCTACAACTGTTTGTCTATACCTACCTAGTTATCTACTAGTGTTTATCAATGCTTATCTAGTTACCTAAAACTGTTTGTCAATACCTACCTAGATACTTACCAGTGTTTATCAATACCTACCTAGTTACCTACTACCTAGTATTATTCATCAATGCCTACCTAGATGCCTGCATCTGTTTATTAACAGCTACCTAGTTATATCTACTAGTGTTTATCAATACCTACCTAGTTATGATACGTAAATAAAGCTTGAGAATGAACTTACTGCAATATGTATCGATATTTTTACCATTAAGATTTGCACCACGACTCAATAAATAACTTATTCCCGCGTACTTTTTCCCGTGTAAAACAGACGAGGGACAGAGAGGGACATCCCGCGTGGGACAGAAAGGGACATCCCGCGTTGGACAGACGTGGGACAGAGAGGGACATCCCGCGTACTTTTTCTCGAGTAAAACTGACGAGGGACATCCCGCGTACTTTTTCTCGCGTAAAACAGACGAGGGACATCCCGCGTGGGACAGAGAGGGACATCCCACGTGGGACCGAGAGGAATATCCCACGTAGGACAGAGAGGGATATCCCGCGTGGGACACAGAGGGACATCCCGCGTACTTTTTACCACGTAAAACAGACGAGGGACAGGGAGGGACATCCCGCGTGGGACAAAGAGGGACATCCTGCGTCGGACAGAGAGGGACATTCCACGTGGGACAGACGAGGGACATCCTGCGTGGGACAGACGTGGGATATCTCCCGTGGGACAGACGTGGGACATCCCGCTTGTGCAAGACGTGGGACGTGAGTGGGATTTCAGACGTCTGAAATCCCCCGTCCCTCTCTGTCCCTCGCTAGCGAGGGATGTCCTCCTCTGTCTCACGCGGGACAGAGAAGATATGGTTAGCTGGGTATTATTTGACCTTCACATTGATTGGTATGATCCATGACAGCTGCAGGTTCTCTATCTCCTCTGATCAAATTCATTAATATTCTCGGTTTCCACAATGGAATTTACTTTATTTTCGTTGTTTCAGGTTGCAAAGTAGTGATAGCATCGAGAAATGCAGACAGACTTCATTCTATAGCTGCTGAACTTTCTCCCAATGGGGATAAAGTTATAGCTATGCCGTGTAACATAAGAAAGGAGGAGCAAGTGAAGTAAGTAGCTACCAAGAATTCGTTCTACATAGAAGAGAATCACACATTTCTCTGAGAGCTCAAATCTCAGCCTTAATTTTAAAAATAGGGGAACTGTGAGACAGATTTTCTTATTGTTTCATTGATATATACGAGAGATTGTAAAACTTAAAGATTCCTTGAGAAATTCAGATGAAACTGAAGCGATTACAGAGAGATAGAGTCTAGTCTCTCTAATTAAATCTGTTGAGAGGCAGAGACTCGTTTATTTCTTCTCTTCTATCTACAGGTCTCTAATCAGTGACACAATTAGTCGCTTTGGAAGAATAGATTACCTCGTCAATAACGGAGGGGGTCAGTTCGTTTCACCTGCTGCCAGTTTTTCTCTCAAAGGATGGAATGCTGTCATTGAAACCAATCTGACGGGTACTTACCTCATGTGCAGAGAAGGTAAAAATCAACACAGCATTTAAAGATTAGTTATACATAAAAAGATGAATGTTCATCACAGCAAAATTAAAAAAATCTATTGGTCTTTATAAAGACTTCAGGTAAAAAAATAGAAATAGAACATATATGTAGCTATATATTTCACAGATCCAGAAATAAAAATTTAATATCCTTCAAGAATATACTGTATTTAATAACGAAGTTCTTTAAACAGTTACACTAAAGATAATTCCATTTAGAGAAAAATTGTGATCTATGGTCTTATGATATTTATAACGGTTCTAGAAAAATTCGGTCTCAGAAAATTCGGTCTCGGAATTATTGGTCTCAGAACTTTCGATCTGAGGTATAAATATATCTTATAAGTTGATGCATCGGAGTGCGTCCCGAACCCCCTGCCAGGTCGATGTACAATCACGAACTGTGCTGTACAACAACTAGCGGATACAACAAATTATATAACGGCATTTATAGTTCCGAGCCTGAATTTTCCGAGACAAATTTCCGACTACCATTTATAACTTAATAGTTTTCAATTCTAACGATTACTTCATATTAAGTTTCCTATTCAAGTGTATAACCAGTGGATGGAGAAAGAAGGTGGTGTGATAGTGAACATCACTGCGGATATAGCGAGGGGTATCCCCCTTATGTCTCACACGGGAGCGGCCAGGGCTGCTGTCGAAAATCTCACCAAGGTAAAATTGAATTTGCTAAAAGAATTGTTCTGCTCATTTATACAGTCAAAACCAAAAACTTCTTATAGATAATTCGATTTATTTTTGTATATCAATGTTGCAATTTAAGGACAAATAGAGGAATACGGGAATATCTTTAACATTATGAGATATTTGCTTGGGTTAGACTTAGACCCTTCACTCACAATTTATTTCACTCACTGAAACTCCAATTCCCCATCAGTAAAGGATCTATCTACCACTTAGTCTTATGCCCTTTCGAATTGTACATTCTCTCTGTAGTTTATTTTTTCTGAATCTATCCTCTTTTCATCACGTCGAGAGAGATATTTCTTGAGGCATGTATTCCCTTCGTGTGACATATTTTCATTCTTTATTTATAAACCAATTTTTGGAAATGTTATTCATAACAAATATACTTTGGACTTTGGATGGTGTACACTTCAAAAATTTTCTACAAATAAACTACTTTATTTATTCAAAATATTGCTTGAGTAACGAAATAATAATATTTTGTTATGAGTGAGTACCTATCAATTATGGTGCATTTCCTGAGACCCTCTGTAATAGGTTTAATTCCGTGGGCGGTAAATTCCACCGCGGAAAGTTCCACCGGCGTTTAGTGACAGATATGGAAAATTCCACCGTGGAAGATTCCACCATTTTGAAAAAAAATATACAAATAAACAGTTTATAACACTGCTAAATTTAGCTTCTTGAATCTATCAACAGAAACCCTAAAGCTTAGATTTTAATATTGATACAAAATAAATTTCGTTAGGTATATATTCATTATTGAAAAGTTTAATATTAAACAGCAATATGACAAGCATGTCTTTAGTGCAGTGGTTCTTAAAGTATTTTTCTTGCGCAGCACCTTTACTTTTCTCATGCACCCCCTGGGCATTGTTTTGCATTGGAATAAATTGATAAGATACAATTAGAATATATTTGGTTACTACGATTTGAGAATTAAATATGCAAATTGAAAAAGTAAAGAAAATAATACATTTATTTTCATAATGTAAAATGATTTTTTAGGGAAGGAAAATTAAAATCCATTAGAAATTAAAGAAAACCATATAATTTGTGATAATAATGCAGTATATTGTGTCAGATTATAGTACAGAAGGAATAAAAGTTACAGGTACACAAAACGAGAAATCCCACACACAAAGATATACAATTTTTTATCGAAAGCCACAATGATAATTAGGTATTTATATCAGAAAATTTGTATACTTTTATAACTATTTCATATAGCAATATTTTGAGAAAATATACTTTATGTATATTCTGCATGATATTAATAGCAAGAACAGAACTTATAAACAACAGCCATCTCATGCACCCCCTGTAAACAATTCATGCCCCAAAGTGGTGTCGCGCACCCCCGTTTAAGAACCACTGCTTTAGTGTCTATTTCTCAATGTAAATCAGCGATCTGCTGAACCGAATTTATATTAATGGTCCTCTCCAGGCTCCGGGAGAAAAATGAGTTTATTACATAATGTTATAGATTTAAGGTCTACGATCATTATTCCGCAAACCGTATACAATTCGGTTCAGTAGGTATATATTTTATTATTTGCTTTTTAAGTTTTTTAATACTCTGTGAGCAACAATCGAGCGAATCTCCAACCTGACGCTGAGAAAGAAGATTGTACACTCTTTGTTTTGATTGTAAATTTAGATTTTAAAACTAACAATGCGTTTTTGGCCTTCGTTTAAGATATTAATTGTTCCCTAAAGTATATTAACGTTTTTATAATAAGTTTATCAGATTTTATACCTTTACACGAATATTAAATAAATTTATTAACCCTAATATCTAGTTGACAATCAAAACAAATCGTGTACATTCTTTTTCTTCTGACTGAAAATTAGAAAGTCGAAGTAGAATACGTTTTGTAGAGTTTTGATCATAAAAATCTTTAAAAGCATATAAAATTAAAAAAAAAAATAAAAAAAAAAAAATTTGATGGGGTTTGCAGTAAAATGATAAGGAACATAAGCCTCGTTAATTTAAGCAATAAAAAAATTTGCTTGGAGGGGACCTTTAATATGTTGCATAGCAAAAGAAACTCTGTACGTGTTATGATTTAAAAATCTTTGTGAGTTTTGAATTTATGATTTTTATTCGTGTTTCTGTGGTTTCAGATCGAAGCTAGAATTAATGTACCGCAATTTACCTGCTTAACTCTATATTTGATATAGTTGATTCACATTATATTTAAACTTTATTTTGTAATACTTTCTTTAGAGATTATTAAACAATTTCAGAATGTTTCAGCTTTGAAATTGCTCTGTTTTTTATTAAAATATATCGATAATTATTAAAGGGGCAGTAAACTTTCTAAAAAAAGGTGATTTTTTTCTATTGAAAATATTGATAGTAATTAGTTGTATACACACGAGAGTTCATTCGTTTTACAGTTAACTAACAACCGAAAAATATACAAATATAATAATTTAGTTTCAAGTCCAATGTTCACTGCATCTGCAGGGAGGACGCTGCGATTTGTTATTGTCTATCAGTTGTTGAAATGAGATGCAATCTAGTCTACTATTAGCAGTGTCTATTATTGCTAATAAGTAATAGTCTACTATTAGCAGTGCTCATTTTAGCCACTTTCAATGCAACAAACAAATGATTGAAAAACTAAGTACATACGGATTGTATGGTGTTCGTGCGTATATACGTATCTGTGCGTTTGTACTTATTAGCTGAGTTTTAGGTCCAGATTACATCAGTAGATGGCGCTGCGTTTGCGAAATAATTCAATTAATTTTTTTAAATAGGAGTTTAAAAAATGAAATAACCATATCGTACTCCATTATCAATATCCCTTTATCGATTTATCAACATTAGAGAAAAAGTTTGTCCGAAGGTTTACTACCCCTTTAAACATTTTGTTGCACGTAGAGAATCTTGGAAAGACTACGTAAGTAGTTTAACAGTGGATACACCAATGTCAAAGATATGGTCTAGGATGCGAAAAATGACAGGCAATTACTCACCAATATCAAGCCCCATTCTGCAGGATGGCGACAGACAGATCAGCGATGAGGCTGAAGTGGCTGAAATGCTTGCAAACCACTATGAGAGTGTGAGTAGTAGTGAGAGCTACTCACGACAATTTCAAGCATCCAGATTGAGATCAGAGCGCTCGCGCATCGATTTTAGTACAAATGATCATTTATCGTACAACGAAGAATTCTCGATGTGTGAGCTGAAGAGAGACTTGTCTACCTGTCGTAATACCTCACCTGGCATGGACAATATATCATACAAAATGATTAACCACAGTCATCCAACATGCAAACTATTCCTTCTGATGGTATTTAATAAGATTTGGAACACCGGTAGCTTCCCTGGCGGATGTAGAACAGGAATTGTATTATCTTTTCTGAAACCAGGAAAAGATCCTCTTGATGTAAAGAGTTACAGACCAATTTCTCTTACTAGTTGTGTAAGTAAACTCCTCGAGAAAATGGTGAATACTCGACTGGTACTAGTCCTAGAAAGTAAGGGATTACTTCCTCATCAGCAAAATGGTTTTAGAAAAATGAGAAGTACCCAGAACTCACTTGAGAAAGTCACTACAGATATCTTGTCTGCTCTTAACAAAAGAAAATTGTTCTGTGCGTATCCTTTGATATTGAAAAAGTATATGACACGACCTGGAGATACCATATTCTAAAATCATTGAAGGATTTCGACTTTAAAGGTAACGTGCCATTATTTATTCAGAGATTTCTCTTCATGAGATACTTCAGAACGAAGATTGGAATGACACTATCTCCAAACCACATTCAAGAACAAGGAGTACCCCAGGGAAGTGGTATCAGCTGTACATTCTTTTCCTTGACTCTAAATTCTAAATAGCGTATTGTCTGTTGTTCCAACTAATATAGTGAGTTTACTTTATGTGGATGATTTGCTGTTATATACCACAGGAAACTACCAGACCTCACTAGAAAGGCGTATGCAGCTTGCTGTTAATTATGTGAATAACTGGGCTACTTCTCATGGGTTCAGATTCTCCACTGGTAAGACAGTGTCAATACTCTTCCACCGAAAAAGAAAAATTCAACCACCTCCTAAAATATTTCTAAACAACCAACCAATACCATCCAAATCATCAATAAAATACCTAGGTATGATTTTAGATGAAAAATTCACCTGGAAAGAAAACATTAAAGAGCTTAAAATAGATTGCCCCAAGCGCCTTGATCTCCTTAAAACTCTATCACATACCACTTGGGGTTCAAACAGAACCACCATGCTCAGACTATATCGATCAATGATCAGATCTAAAATAGATTATGGCAGTTTCATTTATGCCACTGCTAAACCAAATGTTATTAAATTATTGGACTCAGTACATCATTCAGCCATCAGACTATACAGGGTGGGGCGTAAATTTGGAAGCAAATGAAAGTGCATATTATAATCCAACGAAAAATATATTTAATAATTTACAGTTATGTATTATTACATAAGGGTTTTAAGAATTCAAAAATCATAATTTTATTCAAAATGTCCCCCCTTGTTTTTAATAACAGCCTCAAATCTCCTCCGAACTCCTCCTACTGTTCTTGTGAAATTTCCTTCCAAGATCTCTGGAGCGAACGCTTTAAATCATCCACACTGCGATGGAATTTACCACAGGCCTTTGATTCAAGAATGGACCATACCGAAAAGTCCATAGGATTAACATCTGGGGAGCAGGGAGGCCACATTTCTTTGGATCAAAATCGTGGAAGATGGTCATGGCACCAGTTTTGAGTGACATTTGCAGTATGTGAAGTCGCACCGTCTTGCTGAAATGTCCATAGAGTGTCATTACCGAAGTGATCCTTAGCTGACTCCAACATTGGCGTCAAAATATTCTCAATATAACATTTAGCATTGATTTTGGCGCCTTGTTCCACAAAAATTAAAGGAGATCTCCAAGTTTCTGAAACGGCGGCCCAGACCATTACTGAAGCAGGTTTCATGGTTCTGTGGACAGTTTTTTGGTTGTATGGGATGTCTTTTGCACTTTTACCAATTATTCTGTCATTCCTCCGGTTGTGAGCCATTTCCACTGAAAATTTTTTCGTCAGACCAAACAATTTCACCAGCCGTGCCAGACTTCAATTCTCTCAGAAGTGCTTTGCTTCTCTCCAATCTCTTTTTCTTTACAGCTTCTGACAGAGTCTGTCTCTTTTGGAGGGTGAAAGAGGACATCTTTAGGTCTTCTTTGACAACTCTTCTCATTGTTCTGGGACTCACATTAGCTGTTTTGGCTAACAATCGTATTGACCTTTTCGGGTTCCTCCTGATCTTCTCTCGGGCACATTTTATCAGTTGTTTGGTGCGTTGTGAGCGTGGTCTACCACTTCTTGGACGATCAGTCAAGTCTCCTCTCTCATTAAAACGCTTCACACACTTCCAAACAGTCGATCTCGCTATTGAGAGAGTCTTTGAAATGACGGAATCTGACTTCCCGGCACGATGTAGAGCAATAATAGCTTCTCTTTTGTCTGACATTTTTGAATTGACTAAATTTTTGTAAAAAATAACACTACCACGTCATAATGTAGTGTCTCTACTATAGTTCAAACTCTATCACCTACTTAGGAACTTATTTTTAAGAATTATATTAATGTTTGAAAAATTGCTTCCAAACTTACGCCCCACCCGTACACTGGAGCATTCAGATCTTCACCCCCGTGGGGAGTCTGTACTCTGACTCAGGGGAACAGTCACTTCACAAACGCAGAATACAGCTATTACTCCAGTTTTATGTACGCTCCCAACAACTCCCCAACACTGCAGTAATACCCATCCAGCAAAACATAATACAACCGAACATTCAAACTCCACTAATTGTCAATCTTATTCATGAAACACTGACATCTTTTAACATGGACAATATGCCTGTGATACCCTTCTCCTACTCTGATAATGATAAATGGCTACTTCCAGACGTAATTTGCACTGAATTTGATTGCCCACCAAAAAAGAACATAAGCGAAAATAAACTTAAACAACTATTCATTGAGCATTGTACAACAATTCATAAAAACGAAATTAAAATATTCACGGATGGATCGAAAAGAGAAGAGTTAATAGGAATTGCTGCCGTCTCAGATGACCTAATTCTGAAGAAGAGATTACCACCAATTGCATCGATCTTTACAGCTGAGCTAGAAGACATTAGGAGCGCACTTCAAATTGTTAATGATAAAAACGGCACCCATTTCATCATATTCTCAGATTCAAAAAGTGTTCTACAGACAATGAATCACTTTGAAGACACCCATCCTATTATCAGTACTATCATATCTAGATTAGTTGAAATAACACGAAATGGTAAACATGTAAAGTTCTGTTGGTGCCCCAGTCATGTTGGTGTTACCGGCAATGAAGAGGCAGACAGAGAAGCCTGTTCTGCTGCATCAGAACTAACTCTACCAATAGGAAATCAAGCTGTACCTTTCAGAGACTTCTATCCAATCATCATATATAACATCAAAATTCAATGGAATGCCGAATGGCAAAATATCAGAAACAACAAACTCAGAAATATCAAAGATACAATAGCACCATGGATATCATCAAATCACAAAAACCGCGCTTCATCAATAAGGATTACCAGACTCCGAATAGGACACACTCTCTTCAGTCACCAGCACCTGATGGAGGGTGGAGTTGCTCCGAATTGCCAGTTCTGTGCTGGTGTGACACTAACTGTCAAACACGTCATTGCAGTGTGTCCGCAGTTTGCTGCTTCTCGTTCGAGATTTTTCCCCCTGACGAGAACCACAAACGATGCTGATATCATCATGAGAGAAATTTTATCAGAGAAACAAGATACAAATTACCGATATGTTATCCCTTATAGACTTCCTAAAAGATATTAATATATATCATAAAATATAATTGTTGATTGTCCCTGGAAACGGGTGCCTGTTAGGGCAAAATATCTATATTTTTGTCAAATTTTATCCATTTAATTTCTGTTGGTGAAATAGCTACCTACATGTTGTTGAAACTTTCCCCATTTAATTTCCTATGTAAAACTTATATCTTTTTGTTAATCTAATTTCCATAGGTATAAATAGTTACATAATTGTAAAATGGAGACCTTTTGTTTAGTTCATAACTTACCTTCGGTGCGAAATAGGTAGGTTAACCTGAAGCACTAGTAAGCCTTTCCTGATTGTTAATGTATAATTGTTTGGGCGGAGTTGTGAAAGTTTTCGTTTGGTGCTGTCGATGTGGGTGTGATAGGTATGTATTACTATCTTGTTCTCTGACTTACTTACTTTATTAACTATTCCCCAGAGTTTGTCTGTTGAGTGGGCAGAGAGCGGAGTGCGGGTGATGGCCGTTGCTCCGGGCAATGCAATCTACTCCCCCACAGCGAGTGCTAACTACGGATCCTCTGATGTCTTTGAGAGCGTCAAGCCAGGTCTGCCCTCCAAGAGACTTGGAGTGCCGAGGGAGGTGAGTGAATTTGGACATTACGATATAAAACTATTCTACATTTCCAATTATAGTCAAGCGGGGCAAGAATTGAAAGATTTCATAAACATCTATCTATTTCAAAAACCAAGAATGGTACTGTCAAAACAAACATATCAAAAGATGCGGAATTGTTGTGCTATTTTAGTGCAATAAACATATTTTTGAAGCACTAGATACATTTTCTACAGAAGTAAAAAATAAAGATTCATTTTTTACCCCCAAAATTTGTGAAAATTGGGTAAGAAAAAAATTGCATGGGGCTAATAATGAAATTTTATTTTATGCCCCAGGGGCCAAAATTGAATTTTTTTTATTACCCCACACATTTTAAATAATAATTTCATTTTTTTTTAATTATCTTTTTTGAGACTGAATTGCACTACAATTGCAATTCATTGAGACACTACAACTGTACAATTCTAAAGGACATCATACACTGATCTATGTGGTGGTGCAGATGTCCAAGTACTATATCCAGGTTGTGTATTCTGTTTTATAGGTGGGATTGGAGGAGGAGTAGGATTTGATGTTAGAAAAGAAGTTAGGTGTTGAAATTGGTGACCCGATTTCTACAGTTAAAGGTCCCCTCCAAGCAAATATTTTTATTGCCTTATTCAACTAGGCTGTTTCTTATCATTTTGCTGCCAACCGCATCGAATTTGGTAGCATATTTTTAATTTTATATGCTTTTAAAGATTTTTATATTCAAAACTCTACAAAACCTATTTTACATCCGACTTACTAATTTAAAAAATTTTCCGCCTGAAGAAAAAGAATGTACACCATTTGTTTTGATTGTCAACTAGGTATTAGGTTTAATAAATCCATTTAATATTCGAGTAAAGGTATAAAATTGAATGAATTTATAATATAAACGTTTATATACTTTAGAAAACAATTAATATCTAGAATAATGGCCGAAAACGCATGGTTTGTTTATAAAATTCAAATATGTAATCAAAACAAAGAATGTACAATCTTCTTCTTGAGCATCAGATTAGTGATTCGCTCAATTGTTGCTCACAGAGTATCAAAAAACTTTAAAAACAAATAATAAAATATTTACTGAACAGAATTGTATGCGGTTTGCAGAATAATGATCGTAAACCTTAGTTATATTATATTATGTAATAAACTCATTTTTTACCCGGATCCTGGAGAGGACCTTTAAGTCAAGTTGCGTGTCATTCTCCTATTGGTTATCTATCATAGGCTCATTGTTGTAATTTTCATATTTTCCGCTATTCACCCATTTTCTGTTTTGACACTAGCCAGTTTTGACATCAGTTGATAGGCATTGTTTCCACACATGACACAGCATGTTAACAAAGCCTGCTTTCTGGTAAGCTCTCGTGCAGCTGTTTTGTGCTCGAAGTCTCCTACTCAGATTCTTACTTCTTTGTAAGTGGAGAAAAACATGCAACATCTAGGGGTTGAAGCAAGTCTGTACAGTGAGGAGGCAGTTCCAGAATGTTAATATCTTCTTAAGATGGCTAGCTCTACAGTTTTCAAAGAGGTGTTACTGAGATGACCATTCAAAATCAGTTGCAGTGAATTTCAAGAACGGTTATATTTTCTCTGTTACACCATGGGAAGCATAACTGTTTTTGAGCCTTTTATGCCTATTGTCTTTTTGTTTTTTGAAGGATCAGTTGGACGATCTTCACCAACTAGGTTTTTTATCATATCTTCTAATTTGTCAAAATATTCAAAGATGATAAAAGGATCAGCAGTTACAGCTTTTCTAGCTAGCTGCAGTTGTCCTACTTTATTAAATGCCCAGTTGCTTAAATAGTTTCAAACAATTGTACCATTCAAAGACAACATACCTGACTGTAATGTTTACGCAAACGATCATTCTCTCAATTTTCTTAAATATGGTCAAGAGTGTTTGTTCCAGCACTTGTGATAAAATCACACTTCTTT
Source organism: Caprella mutica (assembly GCA_947561585.1). Classification (NCBI taxonomy): domain Eukaryota; kingdom Metazoa; phylum Arthropoda; class Malacostraca; order Amphipoda; family Caprellidae; genus Caprella; species Caprella mutica. Next base: position 70,011 of record CANNZV010000637.1, read on the forward strand.
CCTTGCAAATGTAGAGATATACACCATGCTCTATGTATTATTGCTTACATATATGTAGTATGGATGTCTGTTATTGAAAAATAATCTGTCCACTCTTAGCAAGAATTCACCTTTTCCATTTCCCTTGGTTTCATTCTTCTTTTGATGCTGTACACAGTACAGAGAATATATAGTATCCCAGAGCTATAGGGGGGATATTACGCGTGTCCCGGTAGGCTGTGACGTCACATGTCAACAATGGTACGTACGTTTGTACGTACAGTACAAACACAAAAGATGGCTGCAACACACCCAACTTTTGTTAAATAACGTTTTCGGTGATATTTTTTTTAATTCCACATTACCGCATGCTATTATCCAATCTCTATAGTCATACGGACGAAAATTAAAAAATGACTGTTGATGAAATTGCCACTGGTCTTTTTACACCCAAAATAGTAACAAATTTTTAGTCTTGAAGAAGACGATTTATTCAAGATAATTAGATCATTAGTCAGATCGGTCGCGTTGGCCGCCATCTTAATTCTCTATTCCACGTGACCCACAGCAATTCTGTTTACTATGACGTGACCTCTTGTTTACATACATGACGTCACAGCCTACCCAGAATAAATTTGAATAATACATGGAACTGGGGTACTATACTATTCTGTTTACTATGTTGCTGTAGCTTATTCCAGAGTTATTCCACATTCATGCCATACTTCTCAGCAGTATTTTTATCTTAGCACCATCATTTATATCTTGAAGAGCTACTACAATAGTAGATTCATTCCATGTCTTTATATATATATTTTGTAAACCATTACTAAATATTCATATTTAAAGGGGAAGTACAGTCATTTTTTGTTTTAACAATTGTAATGGCAAACGATTGCTTAGTAAGTATAAAGTATATCGTGTAAAATTGCAATGTTTAATAAAATCTTATAATGGGAATATATCATTTTATATATAATTAATTTCTTGGCAAATGCTAACGGTAGATGGCGCTACAATCAGTGGCGCCATCTTGTAGACAAACCAATTGATATAAGTTTCTACCTAGATTCTAGATCAAGTGAAGAGAATGCTTTATTTTAAAAACTATGCCTTCTTGTCTACCAATTCACATAATCTTTTTATCATTTTGACGCAAACAAAGGTTGATTACTGCATAAATAAATTAATATGAAAACAGCACACATACTCGCGTACATACTAATGAGTGAAAATGCTTCCGCTAGGTATCGCTAATTTTATTATATACTTTTTATATGAACATTTAAAAATAAATGAGCATTCAAATATTACATAATTAAATATTCTGAATCGATTTAAAACCAATTTGGTGATTGTTTGATTTTGATTTTACTATCCCTTTAAATACCTACTTAAATCTACATGTAAACCTAGAAAAAAAATAGATATCATTGCCAAAAAGTATAGTTCCCAGAGCAGTTTCCACATTCAGCTCAAAGAACTAAATACTTATATACACATTACTATAAATTGTGGGGCAAAAAATAAATTCATTTTTTACCCTCATGGGGCATAAAATGAAATATTTTTTATTCATAATTTACCCCATTTGCGTTCATAAAGTGCCCCATCTTTGAGCACCTCTCCCCGCTCTCCAAATTGTTTAATACTGCATAGAAATAGCTCAGTAGTTGAGTTACATCCCAAAGTTCATTTTTCATCCCACTTTGGACCTTCAAATAGAAAATTCAATTTCAGAGCACATGTTTTGTGAAACTTGAAAAATGTTTTCCGAAACTTGTTTTGGTATACCTATACATTAAGCTATGTCAAATTCTTATTTATTGGTATATTTGTTTTCATTCACATATACAAATATGCCTAATAAAAGTAGCTTCAAAATGAGACATGGAATGATTAAATTGATTGTAATTTGTGTGAGTTATGGTAGATTCACTTTTTACCCCACAAATAGAGGTTTCATCTCTTTTCCCGTTTGACTATATATGAAGTAAAAAATTTAACAACTATTATTTGAATTTTTTTTTATTGGTATTCATGATACCTGCAGGTTTTATGGATACCAACTTAATTGAAAGGTTAATAATTATAATTATTATTTTTTTTATGATCAAAAATTAAGAACAGTCCGATAATTCGGAACTTAACCTAAGTAACAATAAATTATGTTATTTTGATTATTAGGGATTACCCAACTATTTGGAGAGGTAATACTGAAATATATCAAGAACTGATAAAAAATATCATTGCTCTCTAAACTTGAGAAAGTTGAACAAAACATTCATGATTTATTGCAGATTTCCAGCGCCGTGTGTTTCCTTCTCTCTCCTGGCGCTTCTTTCATCTCCGGAGAGGTACTTAGAGTTGATGCCGCTTCTTCTCATCACTCTCCACAAATGATTCAGATAGATGGTGAGTATCTCCAGTATGATTCAAGTAGGTATGGTAAATTAATTATGGATATTGCATTGATATTTACTCAATAAATTACTCATATGGAACATTGTATGTTAGGAGAGATATTGAATGGGATTTGCAGTGAAATGATAAGAAATATTAGCCTAATTAATTAAAACAATTAAAAAAATTGTTAGGAGCGAACCTAAAAAAACCGTTAGATTTTAACATTGTCAAAAACTGGAAGTGAGAATTTGAAGATTTATAACAAGTTGAAAATTGTTTGTCATACAGGAGAATAAAAATTTAGTAATTGTTTAATTTTATATAAATATTAGTGCTTTAACCTTTATATTTTTTCAGATCACGACAGATGGCCTAAAGCTCATGACTGGAAATATGACCCAAATGAAGACAATAGCAACAAATCAAAACTGTAGAACCCTTCTTATTCAGGCACATGCAAACACAATTCTTCTTCTTTTGTAATGAGTTGGGCGAAAAACCATTAAAATCCTCGAGGTTATTCAAATCTTCTTGCACAGTTCTCTATGAAAATTTGAATAGTAGGTATAACTAGATGGGTTGAGTGCATATGTGTGTATTTAATTCATGAAAATAAAAAATGAAATAAATTTTTTTTCATTCAAATGTTCAACAAAATCATGTTGTAAAAATATAATTATTTTTATTTCTAAGGGTTGTCTTGTATTTATCTTAACCACTTTGTTGCCATGGGGAACTTGCTACTCCTGTACAGTAAAGGTCCCTCCAAGCAAATTTTTATTAAAGTTTTACTTCTGACTTGCTAATTATCAGCCCAAAGAAAAAGAATGTACACAGTTTGTTTGAATGTCAGTTGGTAAGAATAATCAACCAATATTTAAATATTCACGTTATAAAGCTATAATGAGAAACATTTATTAGTGATTTATATGCTTCAGAGAATAATTTACAGCCTAAATGAATGCCGGACTTGCATTTTTGTATAGAAATCAAATTGAAAATTGAAACACATAGTCTACAAGTTTTTTCTTCAGCGTTGTACAAATGCTTCTGACAATTTTTGTTCATAGAACTTTTAAAAAACATTCAAATATATACATATATGATATATTTATACTGAACCGAATTGGATGTGGTTTGCAGATTAATGATCCTAGACTTAGCTCTATAACATTGTGTAATAAACTCTTTTTTTTGCCGAGCCTCGTCTCTTAACTATGGAGGATGTTATTTGTTTGGTTTTTCTATCGGGAGATTTAAAGGTGCTCTCCAGTCTCCGGGAAAAAAAATGAGTTTATTAAATAATATTTTAGAACTAAGGTTTACGATCATTATCCCGCAAAACGCATACAATTTGGTTCAGTATATATTTTATTATTTGTTTTTAAAGTTTTTTAATACTCTGTGAGCATCAATCGAGCGAATCTCCAACCTGACGCTGAGAAAGAAGATTGTACACTCTTTGTTTTGATTTCAAATTTAGATTTTTAAACAAGCAATGCGTTTTGGGCCTTTTAAGATATTAATTGTTTCTAAAAGTATATAAATGTTTCTATGATAAGTTCATCCAAATTTAAACATTTAAACGAATAATGAATATTTTTATTTAACCAAATATCTAGTTGACAATCAAAACAAATGGTGTACATTCTTCTTCTTCAGACTGAAAATTAGTAAGTCGGAAGTAAAGTAGGTTTTGTAGAGTTTGGATTATAAAAATCTTTAAAAGCATATAAAATTAAAAATATGAAGGGGTTTGCAGTAAAATAATAAGAAACATTAAACCTCGTTGATTTAAGCAATAAAAAAATTTGCTTGGAGGGGACCTTTAAAGCTCCGGGGAAAAAGGAGTTTATTACATAGTATTGTAGAACTAAGGTCTACGATCATTATTCCGCAATCCTTATACAATTCGGTTCAGTTTATATTTTATTATTTGCTTTTAAAGTTTTTTAATACTCTGTGAGCAACAATCGAGTGAATCTCCAACCTGTCGCTGAGAAAGAAGATTGTACACTCTTTGTTTTGATTTGAAATTTAGATTTTTAAACAAACAATGCGTTTCGGGCCTTCTTTTAAGATATTAATTGTTTCTAAAAGTAAATAAACGTTTCTATAATAAGTTTATCCATATTTAAACATTTAAACGAATAATAAATGGATTTATTAAACCAAATACTTAGTTGACAATCAAAACAAAAGGTGTACATTCTTCTTCTTCTTACTGAAAATTAGAAAGTCAGAAGTAAATTAGGTTTTGTAGAGTTTGGATAATAAAAATCTTTAAAAGCATATCAAATTGAAAATATGATATTAAATTTTATGGGGTTTGCAGTAAAATGATAAGAAACATTAGCCTCGTTGATTTAAGCAATAAAAAAATTTGATGAGAGGGGACCTTTAATCACTTTAATTAAGAAAATTAAAATAAATACTTTTATACGCTATTCTGTATTACCAATATTAAAAGATACAAGTTATTATATCAAAGATGATTGTGACATTTCCTATGATTTTATGTTTATTACTTATATCCATCTTAATTGATTGATATTAAATAATTATATGGGTTACTATTTAATAGAATCCAGTTCTGTGTGACAATAGACGAAAGAATCGCGTGTATCTGTTTTCTAAGCAGCAACCTACTCTCGATTTGATGGGCAGTCAGGATTGAAGTTTTGTGATGGTTTAGTAACTATAATTGTCTAATATTTAGTTTAATGAGTCTGTTTATGTTGACATTTAAGTTTTGCCTTCTTTAATTGTTCATGTAGGCTAAGTCATCCTATTCATTTGAGGTTTAACTACCGGAACTTTATTTGATTGACCTCCTATGTAAGTAATTCAGCTGTGTTTATGTTTTTGTTTTTAACTTTCGTTAGGTTACAACTTCCATCGTAACTAATAACTATGTAACCAGCTTTTACTAATTATTTTCCTTGTTTAGGTAAATGTGTGATGAGTGCTATTTAGGATGATCGTAGGTAGGTATGAGAAATTATAGTTTCAACCTATTTGATTATTTCAATAATGAATAAAAATAATATGCAGTAGGTATACCTATGCTGGCAAGTGTATTATACATTTTTACTGAGAAGTTAGAACAGAAGTCAAAATAGAGGATTTCTAATTTCTTGAACTCTTTCCAGTTTCTGCAGTCTGAGTCTGTACTGTCTGTTAAATTACCAAATTACCATTAATACAAATACCATTTAGTGGAAAATATCTCTTCTGATTGTCTTTGACTAGTATTCCAGTCTGTATTTGCCAATTTGGTGCACAAAATCCCACTGACTTTTACAAGAAGCTGAAAATATCCACCATAAATTTCCAGTAATTTGGCTGATACACCGGAACTGGAACTAGAACTTGGTCGGTATAGGCTTGTTAGCGCCACCGGTTTCATCCTAACCTTCCTCCGATAACCAACATTTACCCAGTCTGCAGAATATGGAACATTTTTCCAAGACTCTCTGCGGGAGTTTTTGTTAGAATTTAAGAAATTGTAGATCTCTGCGGGAGTTCTTGAATTAATTCCTATGTTACCATTAATTTAGCTGCGGGAGATTTTGAATTAATTCCTATGTTTCCATTAATTTAGCTGCGGGAGATTCAGAATCTGCTACTGAGAGTCAGAGAGTAACTCCCTCTCAAATAAAAATCTCTGCGGGAGAAGAGACATATTCTGCAGACTGGACATTTACCCAATTTATCCCAGACGCAGACTGCAGGAACTGGTAAACTGTTCTCCAAGAAAATACATGTAAATATAGGATTCAAAGAAATTAAGAATTGTTCGCACAGAAAATGTTAAAAATGTCCCATTTTCTGCAGACTGGAATTTATCCACTGAAAATTAATGGTAACATAGGAATAAATAGCTAAAAATCCACCGACTTTGACAGAATATGATTATCCAGTCTGCAGAATGTGTCTTTTCTTCCGCAGAGATTTTAATTTGAGAGAGTTATTCTCTGACTCTCAGCACTGTCAGCAGCAGATTCAGAATCTCCCGCAGCTAAATTAATCTTAACATAGGAATTAATTCCAAATATCCCGCAGCTAAATTAATGGTAACATAGGAATTAATTCAAGATCTCCCGCAGACTCGCAGAGATCTCAAATTTCTAAAACTCATTCAAAAACTCCCGCAGAGAGTCTTGAATTTTTTTTCCATATTTTGCAGACTGGCAGAATATTAGGGTAGAGGACCTATATGCCGACAGTCCAACACACCACCTTTGCGCGCTATGCTTTGCTAGAAATAATGACATACTATTGTTTTGATTGTAATCGAATTAGATTCCCCAAACGTTGTTGCGTAATCTGATTCTATAAACAACAAGGAGTCAAGTATCTATGATTTTTATAGTACGTTGAAAAGGTTACAACGGAATGAATATGGTATGGCCGACATGATAATGACAGTAGCCCGACATGATTAGACCCAAAGTGCCGACATATCTGTCGGAAAACGGATCCCGGGTGGTCGGGCCTCGGGGATTTTGTATTTTATCAGGTTATTAATAAATATTATAAGATTTAAGATATCCTTTTATTGAAAACTTAAATTATACATTGCTTATTCTATTGATTTAAATTCTTGGAGTCTTATTTTTAATAATACAAGTTTCACAAATGAATTCCACGTCTTCATAATCTTCTTCATCATGGGAAATGCCTTGAACTCTCATATGATAGTGGCAAGCACGATACGTGCATCTTATTATCGCATGAATCACATCCTAACCAACGACATTCTTTTTTTATTATCTTATGAATATTCGATGTCACAATAGATGCAAATCCAGTCTCACTTTTTCCTTTTTTTATTTGACTTATCAATCACGAAGGCACGGAAGTGCGAATTGCTAATAACAGAGCACATAGGTACTTTCGGTGTTATTTTTTCTTGTAGGTGATTTTCCCTGGATAATAATCATAATTCTGTAGAAATTTAGACAAATCATTGGATTGTTTTTTGAAGCTAGAACACCTCAGTTTCGAATTAACATTCCCTCCAGTCACTGTTCCCTGAGTAGAAGCCTGATGATTTGTAGAATTTGAAGAAGAGGCTCCTTCGTTCACACTTACCAAATTTGAAGTCCAGTTTTCAAGGATACTTGAGGGAGTCTTCTCTTTCCTGTGCTTAGGAGTTGAAGTTTGCATCTCTGTGACATCATTACTGTCTACGTTGGAGGGAATAGTTGGAGTTAGTTTAGATGAATTGAGGTTTTCTTCAAGAGATTGAGGATTACTAGGCCTCAAATAGCGAACCGATTCGCTATAACCTAAGTCAGTTATTACCACGCCATGATCATTTACGTCTTATCACATCATTTTCTGAAAGTGTGACGTCCGAAATATGTGTTTCATAAATTTCATTACAGTCAGGTGGAATTTCTACTGCATAGTCTTCTAATGCAAAGTCTTCACCAGTGGGGCCAGGGTCTTCAGGATTTTGAATGGGTTGAATTACTCCTTCAGGAATATCAATTCTTGATGGTTCGGCTTTTTGGAGAACTCTATTAAGTAGATCACGCATGTCTTCTGGCTCACAATGAAGACCATTTCTGTAAGCAGAGAATCTTTCTTCTCCAAGTTCAAACTTGAGAACCTTAAGGGCTTCAATATAATTCAAGTTAGGAGTTGGATCTATTTGAAGTTCGGAGTTGGATCCATCCTCAGAGACCACGTTTATGTCCAAACATTTCGAAAAGTCTACGTTGCTAACATTCAGGGGATATAAACCTGTCGCACGAAAACCATTAATTATAGCAGTTTTAGGAATAATATCTACTGCATTCTTAAGTATGGGTGCTACATCTCTTCTCCTCACACAAGCATTAGGGTTTTTACGTTGAAAGTCCAAGACATGCTGCCTCCAATAGTGTTTCAATGGACGGAAAGCTCCTACATCTGCTGGTTGAAGTATGTGGGTAGTGTTTGGAGGTAGCAAGTAGAGGATGATCCCGTTTTTTCCCATTGGACAGATATTTGAAGAGTTACACGAGTTTGATGGCCGTCAACAAACAATATTACAGGCCTTTTAATCTCGTTTTCATCCAGCCAAGGGGCGAAGGCATGGCCAATGAACTCGTAGAAAACCTCCGACTTCATCCATCCACTTTCTGACTTGCCTATATAGAAGTCTGGAGGGACAGACAATCCTATGTCTTCAGTGACCCGTGTGTAGTGGTATACTATCATTGGAGTGGCAACTTCGCCACTAGCACTGAAGGTTCCTAAAAATGTTAGAGTTGATTTCTCCGGTCCCGGATCTAGCTCATATACATTTTTCCACTTCTTCTCTCCGATGACTCCCAGTGCTGGGAGCCAATTGAATGCAAGTTTCATCCGAATTGAAGATTCTGGTAGGGTCACTCATGACATCGATGGCTCCCATTTCAGTAAGATTTTTTTCAAGATCAGAAAACCATTCACGAATAAAGCTTTCAGTCATGCACCCTCTTGCTTTAGACACCCTTTCAGGCTTCTGAAAGAATAAATGGGGATGTCGCTTCATGAATGCCAGTCAATAACACATAGATACAAATGTAAATGATTTATTAACATAATTTAAATATAACTCTATATCATTTGTTGTGAAATAAAATTAATCACCTGAAACCAATGCTTCCCTGGACGATCGTTTGTGAAGGGGTTTAGTCTCTCTGGGTTCTTCTTGAGCATAGCTTGAACAGAGTTCAAGACATGGTGACGATGAGGTGGAAGTCCTCTCCTTCCTCCAGCTCTAATCCATCTTTTAAATATTTAAGTAATTTAACAAATTAAAATGCTATTTTGTTTATTTACAAATAATTTCCAAACAAATTAGATAATATGTCGTTAAGTTAGGAAAGTATTTCTCGTATACTCACTGAACCATAGAGTCCTCCTCTTCCACACTGAGAAATGGATCTCTTCCTATCTTCTTTCCTTCTGTATATCGTCCCTGAATCTTATCAATTAATGTTGTTCGGGGAATACTAAACATTTGTGATGCTGCTCTTTTGGACATTCCATTGTGAATAGCTTTAAGAGCATGTTTCAGCTGTTCATCTGAATAATTGGCTATTTTCCTTATAAGAGCCTTAAAATGAGACAGACAAATCTCACTTTGAGGCGAGATTGTGGTTAGTAGATTCACGTTATTATTCAAATAATTTTTTTTAGTATAATCTGAATTGTAAAATATATTATATAAAGTAACAATGTGATAAATAATAAGTAATTGATTAAAATAAAGCTTTATTATTGATATTTCTAACCCTGTCGTCATTAGGAGCGATTTTAAATGTAAATCACTTTTTTATTATTATTTTTATGAATTACGAATAACTAATCATTGTATTTCATATATATAATGTATTTAGAATGAATTTTGATAAGGAACATAAGGCCGACAGGCTGTCGGAAGATAGCTTCAAGAACGAAGTACCGACATGGTACATTTAATATTGATTCATTTAATAAGTAATAGTTTAAATTAGTTTGCATATGAAAAATAAGATATCTTTACCAATACATTTTAATTTAAAACTAAATTTAAATTATAATTTGCCATTTATCTCTAATTATAACTCATTAACTAGCAGCTCGAACTAATCACAACTCACAGTGAATCCAAACTGAATTTGCCGCGGTGAAGGGTGACGTCATGACGCTTATAATTTCAATGCGATCCGATTCTAATATATAAGAGAATTGAATCCGATTGAAAGACAATATATCTATGCTCAATTGTTTATTGTTTTGATGTTCACATGTCTTGCCCAAGTCTTATTTTGTGTGTTTGTGTTTGAGCATGTCGGCTTTCGGTGAGGTGTTGGCTTGAGGTACCTCTACCCTATATTCAAAGGGGAAAAATTCCACTAACATGTCGGTAGAATTTACCACAAAATGCAGACTGGTATGTGAGAACTGAGAACTCATCCTAAAAACAACTCTGCAGAAACCAGACTTCAGGAACTGGTAAAATGCATGTAAATATAGGAGGAAATTAAGGATTGTTCGCACAGAAAATGTTAAAAATGTCCCATATTCTGCAGACTGGTGCAGAAACAGTGAAACTACACATTATTTCTTTTAACTATGTAAAAACTAAAAATCAGTTATATATTTCATAATATTTGAAAAAATTGAACTCAATTGGAACTGGAATTTCTACAGTATTGGCTTTTCAGCGCCACCGGTTTCACCCGCACCTTCCCCCCATAACCTTCCGCAGTGCCTTCACCCCGCCAGTTGTTCCACACACCTCATCCTTCTCCCACTCTAACACCCCACGTGGCCCACGCCTCGGCCTCCAAAAAAGCATACATCCTCCCAGTGTCTCCCTCCCCAAAGCACATCACCTCCTCCCAGTCTACAGAGCATGCACAATCAGTCTCCAGATATGTAATTCTTGGTGCAATTTCTCTCCAAATATTTCCAAATTTCTCTCCAAAATAGCCAAAAATCTCAAAATACTCTCCAATAATTACATGTAAACATAGGAATTAATTAGAAAATTGTCGTCAGATGATTCAGGAGACTAATTTCAAGGCCCCAATAGTTGCCGTATAAACCTCACAACTTCATGCATCTTTTCCAGACTGGACCTCCTCCATCATCCGCACACCATGTCGGTCTCTCACCACCTCCAGACTCGCTCACTCGAGTATAAAGTGCTCAAGAGTCTCTTCCACAGCTCCGCACATACCACACCCCATCACATCTCCACAGTGTCTCATCCTCCAACCCAGTCTCAACGTGTTACTCCTCGCTCCAAACAGCAACCTCTATCCCCAACTATTATCATAAAGTTCTCCTCCAATCCTCTCATTCTCCCTATAATATCCCAAGGTGGAATTTTCCTCAATCTCCATCTCAAATGCTCCCACTCGTTAACTAATCCCTCAACTCGGCCATTGCTTATATCCTCCAGCTCCCCCAACCCAGACCCACCTCCCCCAAGTATTCATCCACCATCCTCATCCACGGATCATGTCTCTCATCAACCCTCATCTCCTCAATCACCCTTCTCAACACCCCACTCTCTGACCTCATCATATGCTTGGCAAACTTCAGTTTTTCTTTCATGTCTCTGCCTCACTGGCATGTACAGAGGAACACCCCACTTCCCCTTGAAGCGTCACTATGGGTGTCCATGAGGCAGCAGCCATTACCTTTCTCCACACTCTATTCTCTTCAACCTTGCTTTCTCCCCCCTCCTCCACACTAGCACTCCACCTGCACTCAAGACACTAGGTAGCAGTCCCAGACTGCAGGAACTGGTAAACTGTTCTCCAAGAAATCCTTTATTTTGCCTTCTGTTCTCAGTAAAATACATGTAAATATAGAAGGAAATTAAGGATTATTCGCACAGAAAATGTTAAAAATGTCCCATATTCTGCAGACTGGGGTAGCACAACCCCCTTCCAAAAAGTCTTTCCCACCAGCAACCTATCGAACGACCTCTCCACAACCGAATATGTCGAAGTTATTATACATCTCAGTCTGTATTTGGTGCATAAAATTCCACTGACTTTTTGGAAAAGCTGAAAAAAAATCCACCATAAATTTCCAGTAATTTTACTGATCCACCAACATTTTACCCAGGTATTTGCAAACTTGCAAAGCATGCACAATCAATCTCCAGATATTTAATTTTTGGAGCAATTTTCCTTCAATCGACTTTCAAAATTGATTGATTTTTAGCTATTTATTCCTATGTTACTGTTAATTTTTGATGGAAAAATAAGTTAAATGTTGTAGATCAGGTAAATTAGTGGAAATTTATCATGGATTTTTTTAGCTTTTTCAAAAAGTCAGTGGAATTTTGTGCACCATATACAGACTGGAGTGATAGTACTATTTTACTTTGAATTTTACCCATTTTTCCACCAAAAATTAATGGTAATGTCATGCGTGTTTGAGTGATCTGCCATATCGACCAATTTTGCTGCGCAATCTATTGATCAATAGTTTGCGCAGTCATCGATCGATAGCACAACCATCGATTGATTGCTGCGTGTTCGAATGATATGATTTTTTTTAGTTTTTACATCAAATAGGCACATTTTATCGCAGATATCAATCGATAGCGCAACCATCGATCGATTTCTGTGCGGTCAAATGATACGGATTTTCTTAGTTAATGCATTTAATTAATTGTTTTGATTTAATGGAAAAATACTTTTAAACACTTTTTTTTTATTTAATAAGGCAACCATCATTCAATTCTTGCGTGTTAGAATGATACAGATTTTATTTGTTTATGCATCTAATTGTTACATGTAACAATTAGATGCATAAGAAACAGCGGTGCGGCAAATTACACCTGGTTATAGCACTGCACCGAATTACCCCGGTCGACGCTATCTTTATTTTAATGGTGACTGACGATATTTCTTGTCTATCTCTGGCAACTTTTCATTTCCTATTATTCATTTATGGCGATTGTCCAGCAATACTCTATAACCTAGACAGGCAGCAGCCATGCCAGATAATAAATCATGTCCAAACTCGCCATTTTAATAGCGGGTTTTTGACAGTTATTTTGAGCCCTTCAATTGCAAATGGAGAGAAATTTCTATTTTTCTCTTATGCTACAATGTTATTTTGGAGAAAATTTATGATATTTTAATCATTATGGAGAGAAATTTGATCATTTTTGGAAAGAGCTGGAGAGACGAATGGAGAGTTTATAAACCATACTATTTTGCTTGGCAGCCATGTTTTCATCATGCAAGTCTGTATTTGGTGCCCAGTCTCCAATGCATGCACAATCAGTCTCTGGATATTTAATTTTTAGGGCAATTTGTCTCCACAGATTTTTAAATTTCTCTCAAATGTCCAAAAATTTCAAAATACTCTCCAATAATTACATGTAAATTTAGGAATTAATTAGGAAATTCAGAAGACTAATTTCAAGACCTCAATAGTTGCCAGATACCAGTCTGTATTTTGTGCACAAAAACCCACTGACTTGTTCAAAAAGCTGAAAAAATCCACCAACATATTTGGCTGATCCACCAATATTTTCCTCATTTAGGTTTTTAGCCACCAAAAAATAATTATAACATAGGAATAAATAGCTAAAAATCCACCGACTTTGCTAGAATATTATTTTCAAAGTAGAAAAAGTTCCATCGACAAGTCAGTGAAATTTACCATGAAATACGGATTGGTTTTCATGTGAGACAGGAAAGTCGCCATTTTACTGTTTAGTGAGAAAATTGATCAATTAAGAAATTAGAATTCCTAGTGAAGATTTTACACTTAAAAACATCATTATGCTAAGTCCAGACTGCAGAATATGGATCATTTTTTCAAGACTCTCTGCGACAAATCTTAGCCCAATTTTAGAAATTGGAGATCTCTGCAGGAGACCATGAATTAATTCCTATGTTAACTTTAAATTTGCTGCGGGAGATTCTGTTCTGCAGTAACTCTCTTAAATTTAAATCTCTGCGGGACAAGAGACTCACTATGTAGAGTGAATATGCTTCATGTCATGTTTCAAAGTATGGACAAATTGAGAGGTGAAATAAGTTTAAAACTTGTAAATCACTCATAAAATAGTTTCAAGAGAAACACATGCATCAGACATGAAGAATTAAGATGTTTTCAACCCAGTCTGCAAAACATGCACAATCAGCCAGCAAGAAATTCTTGGCATAACAGGAAAGTGAACATTGGAATATGCGGAACGTGACTATAGTTGTCGATCATGAAGAAGAGACCAAATAAATGCTAATGAGCAGACTGTCAGACAGAGCCCATCATATAGGTGTAAATAAATTCCCTGGAATTCAAGTAAAATAGTATGGCTCATTATAAACTCCATTTGTCTTTCAAGCACTCTAAAAAAATTGAGCAAGGTACTGCATTCATATGTAGTTCTCACACCCGCATTTGGGTTTCAAAGGTACATTTGGCCTGTAACTTCTTTAATTGGGCAGCTATGAAGATTTAACTTATATGATGTTTGAACTATACTAATACCAATAATATACAGTGAAAATATAGTCAAATAATTGAAATTTGAATTAGTAATAAGCAAAAACAAACTCGAAAAATGATGTACCTGAGACACCCAGAGGTGTCACAGATACATTTGCAGTTTATTTCTGATAGATATACTGATATATGTATGTTGGGTAGTGTGCCGCCCCCTGAATCCTGTGCCAGGTCATTAGACAATCATGAAGTTAACATAACAGAACTGTAGCGGATCAAAAATCTACTTATCAATATTGTAAAAGACTGAAATGTTACAGTTAGCATACAATTTTCATTACATGAAAATAATCTTCATTAATTCAAATTTCAATTAATTAAAAATGTTTTCACCAGATATTATTGGTATTGATATTGATATAGTTCAAACATTATATAAGTTTAAACTTCATAGCTGTCCAAATAGAAAAGTTAGAGAGCAAATGTACCTGTGACACCCAAATGTGGGTGTGAGAACTACATATGAATGCAATTCCTTGCAAAAATCACCAAATTTCTCTCAAATGTCAAATTATCATAAATTCTCTCCAAAATAACATTGTACTGATTGAAGCATAGGAGAAAGAAACGATGAGAACTAAGTTAATATAACAAATCATAGTTAAGATAAAATATATCAATCAACTTTTTGCTTCACAATTAAACTAACATATTCATACTTAACCTTCAGTTTCAAACTTTCTAATAGATTGAATAGGAGAACAGAGATTTTAGTGACTATCTCTCTTACTGTTGTATATTTAATGGTATTTAAGTATGTTCA
The DNA here is from genome assembly GCA_947561585.1 of Caprella mutica. Classification (NCBI taxonomy): domain Eukaryota; kingdom Metazoa; phylum Arthropoda; class Malacostraca; order Amphipoda; family Caprellidae; genus Caprella; species Caprella mutica. The sequence continues at coordinate 85,168 of CANNZV010000637.1, forward strand.
TGTACCTTGGATATTTTTAGGGTAATTGTAAAGGTAACTGTTAAGGTAACTATTTGTGTTTCATACAATTGTTGTATTGAGTAAGAAAAACTTTAAAAGCATATAAAAAATATCTACCAACTTCCACAACCTTTGAATACATTGAAAAAATGGCCTTGCCACAAATTTTCCCATCTACTAAATTGTTCTGTCAATAAATTTTCTCATCGGCAAGCTTCTGTTGACAAATTTTCTGGATCCCCATATTATGTTGACATATTGTAGCAAGTCATTAAAATATTGTTTTGCTCAATATCTACAATTTGATTTTGACATTTAATTCAAATTAGCTAATGATATTGATATTCATTATGTGAAGTTATAAATAATCTCACTACCTCTTCTTATCCTATTACAATTTTATTTTAATTTCAACAAAATTAACATTCTAGCTATATTTTTGAATCACTTGCATTCATTTTTGTGTGACAACAGAATTAAACAACTGAGTTTTCTTTGTTTTGTCTATAAAGTTTGTTTTTGCACCATTTTCTTCACTATTGGATTAGTTCCTCTCCTTAAAGTGATAACACATTTTTTTCTAGCGTGCTTTTGCTTGTCATGGAAAAGAGAATTGAACATGGACATCACTCTAATGAAGAAATAGCTGATTTTGGGGGTGCTTTGTGTGTGCACACTGCTTCAATGTAAGCTATTTCATACATTCAGTAGATCTGATGGTAGAAAGTAGGAGTTTCTTGCATTTTCAGTAGGTTGTGATGGTAGAAAGTAGGAGTTTCTTGCATTTTCAGTAGGTTGTGATGGTAGAAAGTAGGAATTCCTTGCATTCTCTGTAGGTTGTGATGGTAGAGTTATAGAATTTCTTGCATTTTCAGTAGATCTGATGGTAGAAAGTAGGAATTTCTTGCATTTTCAGTAGGTTGATGGTAGAAAGTAGGAATTTCTTGCATTTTCAGTAGGTTGTGATGGTAGAGTTGAAGAATTTCTTGCATTTTCAGTAGGTTGTGATGGTAGAAAGTAGGAGTTTCTTGCATTTTCAGTAGGTTGTGATGGTAGAGAGAAATAATTTCTTGCATTTTCAGTAGGTTGTGATGGTAGAGAGAAATAATTTCTTGCATTTTCAGTAGGTTGTGATGGTAGAGAGAAAGAATTTCTTGCATTTTCAGTAGGTTGTGATGGTAGAGAGAAAGAATTTCTTACATTTTCAGTAGGTTGTGATGGTAGAGTTAAAGAATTTCTTACATTTTCAGTAGGTTGTGATGGTAGAGAGAAAGAATTTCTTGCATTTTCAGTAGGTTGTGATGGTAGAGTTAAAGAATTTCTTGCATTTTCAGTAGGTTGTGATGGTAGAGTTAATGAATTTCTTGCATTTTCAGTAGGTTGTGATGGAAGAGTTAAAGAATTTCTTGCATTTTCAGTAGGTTGTGATGGTAGAGTTAAAGAATTTCTTGCATTTTCAGTAGGTTGTGATGGTAGAGTTAAAGAATTTCTTGCATTTTCAGTAGGTTGTGATGGTAGAGTTAAAGAATTTCTTGCATTTTCAGTAGGTTGTGATGGTAGAGAGAAATAATTTCTTGCATTTTCAGTAGGTTGTGATGGTAGAGTTAAAGAATTTCTTGCATTTTCAGTAGGTTGTGATGGTAGAGAGAAATAATTTCTTGCATTTTCAGTAGGTTGTGATGGTAGAAAGTAGGAGTTTCTTGCATTTTCAATAAATTCTAATGGTAGAGAGTACGATTTCATTGAATTTTCAGTAGATTCTGACTGTAGCTAGTTGTTCTCTCATTTTCAAAAGCTAAATTCTTAAAATTAAATGAATGTAGCTATTTAGAGTATTGATCAGATTCTTACAAAATTGACCCAATAATAATCTGATCATATAGTTTTAAACTACTTTTATGTATTTGTAAAAATATAACTCCTCATATAGTTTGAAAATTTACTAATTTATGTAGCTTACCTATTGAGATATTACTGTTAGGAAGTTACTTTGGTGGAAGCTTTAACAAATTGTATAGTTTGCTAATTTTATTACAGACTAGTAATTTGTCTATTAAGTTCTGAGTTATCTGACAGTTCTACCTTTTTGATCATATAAGAAAAAGTCTATAATTATTAATGTTCAACTTTTATTTTAATTCATATCGATACTTTCAAAGTACATGTAAAATAATGATAATTTTTTGCCTTTTCCTTATGATGAAAGATGTGGAACAGTCTGATAACCTGAAACTAACTGTACCAGGAACAAATTGAAAATGAAACGTTATCTGTAATTAGACCTCTGATTCAATTATTTGTCAAAGGACATTACTATTTTGAAAGAATTTCTTTTCAGTTGTTCCTATATTGATATTTAAAGTTACAGTTGCACAGTGATCTTTTGAATTGTTATTAAAGATATTTAATGGGAATATAACCATTTTAATTTAGGCAAAGTGTAGTGATTGCATGATTTTTATCAGAATTATAGACAATTTCCTTGAAATGAGCAGATCTTCCAATGTTACATCTTTCAAGTTAGAGGCTTTCCACAGTTCTAAATGTTCCATAGGTATATATTTATCATCTACTTTGTGTAGCAAAATATTGAACTATTTAGTAAAATATTGAGTAGTGGATGTAAGTACATGAGATTTAGATTAGGCTATAGTTCATGAAAATGACTGAGATTCTAATCTCTTTTTCTGTTGCCGATGTCTTGACTTATTTAGTTCTTTTGAAGTTCTGTACCTACCTGCTGATTGTTTGTTTTTCTCACTTCAGTTGCCCTGATTTTATAGCTTCATACAAAAAATTAGCTCTTTAAATTTTACATAACTTGGTGGTTTTCATTCACTACTTTTGTGCAAAATTGGTGCATTTTAATCTTTCCAATGTTGCTTCATGGTTATAGCTTTGTGTTTCATCACTTCTGAGTTATTGGAAGATTCCTCATTATCAATCATATAAGATATAACAATCTTTATCAATTAAACTGAAAGTTAAATAATATTATTATACTTATTTCTTATTTGATTGAAGACTAATAATTCGGAACTTCCCTACTGGTGAATTACACAACACTGCATTTCAAAGCAAATATGCTTGGTACTCCATGCTATTTGAATAGTCATTAATTAGTTGTGGGATTTTTTTAGTGGAGAATGTATCCCACCTTGGCTACATGGCACATGCATGTTCCTTTGCTGATTTTATTCCTACTTTTATTTGATAATATTTTGGTAGGTAGTTTAACAATGCTCTAATGTTGTTAATCTCATTCTTATCTGTTCACAAAACTGTACAATGTTCTACTAACTTCTTCTTTAACCTAACTTTGTTAATTGTCTCTTGGTGAAACTACTATTTTCAACAGACTTTCATTCCTAGCTTGTTTGTTACAAGAAAATTGTGTATTTATGAAATGATAATTTTGTCTCTTTATTAATTTTTGGTGTTGTTTCAGGTCAGCCAATATGGAGGAGAGTGAGATGATAGCTTTGAGGTGGAACAACCACCCCTCCACCATGACAGAAATTCTGAGTAGCATGAGGGAAGAGGTTGGTTCTTTATTTGAACAATTTCCTACCTAGATATATAATTTTCTTACCACCCTATTTCATTTTTATCTCTTGTTTGAGCACTATTTATAAAAAAGTTAAAAGTTTCCATTAAAGGATGTAGGATAGGTGACTGACTACTGTCTCCTTCAAGAAAAAAGGACTCACTTTTGTCAAGTTTAACATTTAGTGTCTCTTCTGACAGACTGAATAGGTTTCCACTTATTATAAATGTTTTTAAATTCTTATTGCAGGCTCGTCTAGCAGATGTTACTTTGGCTTGTGAAGGAAAGACTGTACTCGCACACAAAATTATTTTGGCAATGTGCAGTGATTATTTCAAAACTATCTTCACCAACAACACTTGTTCCCATCCTGTTGGTAAGATTTTCATGTCTTAAATTTTATTGTTGAATTCTCTATAGTTCTTAAAATCTTTGATGTAATTTTTAATGAATTATGGATCTAGTACTCATCCAAAATGAACTAATAGTCGACTCATTTTCTTTAACTTTTCAGTTTTCTTGAAAGATGTTCACTATGAAGAGTTGGAGTCTCTACTGGACTTCATTTACAGAGGAGTTGTTCAGATAAGAAAAGCTGCTCTAACCTCCCTCCTAAAAACGGCAGACAGTTTACAAATTAGGGGCCTGAACAACATCTTTGCCCAGGAAACTATCCAGCATGTGGATGGTTTAGAGGTGGTTAACACAGTAACCGTGCAGCAACCACAGCAACAACCTCCACCGCCTCCACCCCAACAACAAACCCCCAACTCGTTACCACCAAACACAGGCAATGAACGATTGTCCCTCACTGGATTGGAGCCCACCGTATTCCTCAGTCCCGATCGGAAAAGGTCTTATGATGTGAACCAAACCCTCTCTAACAACCCTGACGGAACCACCTCCTCCCTTGGTGAGGACTTTGACTGTCAGTTCATCGAATTATAAATAAGTATATGAAATAGTTATTGTAGGAAATTAGGGCTCTACCGATACCATAATCATTAATGGTACCTAAAAATCTCCCAATACATAAGAATCTCCTATACAGCTACCTAAAAAATGGCTGATATAATGAGTACCAATGCCAATAGTATTTGTACAGCCCTAATAGAAATACCAAATTTTAACTTGTATCATTAGCTACGGATAATATACTAACTTTAGTTGTTGATTATTAACTCTCAAAATAAGGACATTGGCTTTATGGCTCTTTCAAAAAGCTCCCTCTTCTTTGGCAGGTAACTTCTCTGAATCTGAACTAGAAGAACACTCTGTTCTCTCTGCAAACAACACTGTCTCTCAACAACAACAACCTCCACCACAACAAATGGTTAACCAACAGAACCAACAACACATTGCTATCCAGTCTCCAATGAAGAAACATGCACCACAGAGAATCATGGAACAGTCTCCCTCTTCTGCTATTGTTGTACCTGACCTACCTAAACTATCGGAAAATAGAGTGAGGAACCTCCACTCAAACACATCTTGAAATATGCTTTTTAATCCTTACCAATTTTATCACTACCTGTAATTTAGGAGAGTAGTGCTATTCTTGCCATCCATGTGCTGGGTCGACACTATTACCTGTGGTAGCCGATTAGTTGACCCAGTGAAAGGAGTGTACTTTCACTGTCCCCTCTTCTATGAGGCCTTCTTCTTTTCAGGTCTCTTGGATCACCTCGTAGTGGATAGGGACAACTTTTACTTTGAAAATAATAATCTTTGGGCTTGCCCTTGAATACCTAAATAGCCTAAGAAATTTTTTCCTCTCTAGATATGTCACTTTGTGTATTTTGGCATAAAATGTTTCAAATGTGTGCATTCTTTTTTTTTTATTGTGTTGTTGTTTTCAGCTTGACATTGGCCACGGCATCGCTATCTCTTCATCAGACTACAACAAACTCAGACGCACCAACGCCAACAGATACATCAATGATCTTCTCCGTTACTTCTTCTCTCTGGAGGTGCTAGCTATGTCTTCTCTCACAGGGGGAGAATGCTTTGCCAACAGGGGAAAGACTCAGAGCAGCAATAAAAACCAACTAGATCCAACACTCATCAGAGTAATAACCAGTGAGTTATGAGAACTATTGTCACCAACAGTAGCTACTTGCTGTCTTTGGCTAAGCTATCAATTATCAGTCTCTTTCACATCTTCGCTCATATAATAACTAGCTATAGAATAATTTTAATGTAACTTTTATTTTAATTTCAAAATATATGATTTTTTTTATTAAATAATAAACATATAGTTTTTTCCTGCATGACCAAAGATGTGAAACAGACCAATAATTCGGAAGTTACCCTAACATGAGTCATGTTAATGGTCACTTTCCAGCTACTGTAATTGTCAAAATACTGTGACAGTCATAGTAGCTACTGAAGCAATTCCTCAAGTTATTGTTCACAGTCTTGAAAGATATTGCATTGTGTGTTTTTCAATTAGCATTGAACTTTTATATAGCGACTTTTTGTATTAAGGCTTAGAAAGTCCTTTAAAAAATTTCTTTCATTACAGATGATGCTCTTAGAAACTTCCCAATGATAACTGAAAAACAGGTACGTAATGCCATTCGCCGAAAATTGAACACAGAATCACGCACATACAGAGGCTTAGGAAAGGTGTCCACAGGGATGAGAAGATCCACTCCTGCGATGAAAAGGCGCTCCAGACAGCAGACTCCTCGTGCTATGGTGTCCATAGACAGGAGTAACATCAGTGTCATGAGTGATGTCAAACCCATGATGATATCTGAAGTGAAGCCCATGATGCAGCAGCAGCAACAACAAATGACTCCGAACTTTACCGTCGATAAGAACTCCATCAACATGCCAATGGGAGCCATCTTCCGCTCCAAAGATCTGCCTAACTTGAACACAGGTCTGGTGAACAGAGGCCAGCTGCAGCAACAGACTCACCAAACACAGCAATACGTGACTCAGCAGTCTGTGAGTGGTATAACCGTATCTTCTCAGGGTCTTAGTCTGGCAGTAGCAGACAAACAAAGATCTCCTGAAGAAGAGGACGTTAACGCCTCTGCCGTGTATTTCAACAGTAGCACCCCAGCACCCACTCCTAGAGGCATGCGCTGTGACCGCTCTCCCCCACCTCCACACCACACCCCTACCCCCAATTCTGGCACTCCACCCCTAGGCCTGGCGTCTAACCTCCCTCCCTCCAGTTCTCCCTCCACTAGCATCACTGACAACAAGTCTTTCAATCTGGTGAAGACAGAAGTTGGCAATGCCAGCACGCAGTACATTTCTAACCAGGACTACAATAATTACCTCACGCACGTCACATCACAACCCTCGTACCTCACACACCACATAGCGGCAGACTCCCCCTACCTCAGGAGACTGGATCCCCAGGGGACTGTGCAACACTCTACCTCCAGTGGCTTGTCCTACACCTACCCCACACTACCTACTTCAGAGAGTATGGAGTCAAGCTTACACATGTAATATAGGTACATATAACACATGTAATATAGGAACATATAACACATGTAATATAGGTACACTACACTGAACACTCGCACCTAGGGTAAGTTCAGAGGTATCGGACGGGTCCACATTTTTGGACACGTTAGGAAAAATGTATAATATTTTATTTTAATTGGTATCCATGATCATGGATAGCATAATAAATAACAATTATTGTATAGGTATTTTCTATGTGTTTGAAGCATCCGATACCTCAGATATTAGCCTAGCTAATAGTAATTTGCAATAACAATGAGGGTGGTACAATTGAATGTTGGTGAGTGGCTCTTCAGTGGTTTTGTTTGTTCTGATATCGATAATGTTATGAGGGTGCGACTTTGAAAGTTGACGAACAAATTAAAGCTACCAGAGATAACCTCCTCCTCTCCTCCTTTGAACGCAGTGGAAAATTTTTTGTTCCTCTGCCTTCAGTGCTGTACAAATCTAAACTGAGGATAAATTCACATTTTGAGCTTCTGGCGTTTGTAATTTTGTCCTCTGCTCATTCAAGACTGGTAACTTTTGATATTTTTGTAAGTTGACAAATGGAGAATGGAATATCTAAAGTTCAAACATGTGTTACAAGTTCAAAACAACTTCTATCAACATAATAGGTTCAAACATCTAACAAGTAAGAACATGTTCGAACATGTGTTACGGCACGTACGAACATGTGTTACGGCACGTACGAACATGTGTTACGACACGTACGAACATGTGTTACGGCACGTTCGAACATGTGTTACGACACGTACGAACATGTGTTACGGCACGTTCGAACATGTGTTACGACACGTACGAACATGTGTTACGGCACGTTCGAACATGTTTTAATTGGAAGTACAACTGTCTGCTACTAAATTTAATTTAGTGAATATTTCTGGTTATTTGGCGTCATTTAAATTCTTTTGAAATTATTGCTAAACTCAAAATGTAATCACAAAAGCTCGCTATCAGTTGTAGCTAGTTCAATTTTGTATCATTTTCTTGGCAGCTGTGGTTTTTAACACAAGTTTTAAACGTTCAGAATTTTAATTAATAATTGTACTAATGATTTAAATTTGAATAGCATTGTGATATTATTGCTTTGTTTTGCACATACTTTGCGTTACTAATTTAAATAATGAGATTTTTATGATGTAAATAAGTGAGTTACTACAAGTAACTTAATATTTTGGAAGTTGTACCGTAGCTACATTACCTTCATTTTCAGCACTGATTGTCAATATTCATCTCTGCTAACATTTGTTATTTTTACTAAGATTTTGCCCTTCTTTCATCTTTTCCTCTGTTGTAAAGAATTAATACCAAAGACCTTCGTTTGAAAGCTGTAACTTCTTCAGAACAAAATTCTACAAACAATATTATCAAAATAAATTGTAGCTAATCTTCCAATTGAACATTTTTTGTTACTTGAAATACCTCCTTAGTTGAGAAAATTGAATTCAGTGTATAATTTTGACACACTCTGTTACTGTGACTGTGTTATTTTGACACACTTTCTCTGTAACTGTGTTATTTTGACACCATTGCTTATAATTGAAGTTTTTTCTCTTTTCCACTTAATTTCCTCTCCATTGATTCATTGCATCTTCTTCCCATAGACTCTCTGGTCTATTTCCTTGGAAACACATTTCTCTCCTAGCTCTAGATAGTGTCTATACCTTATTTATTGTATAATTACTTTGTTTTAGAGTTAAGTGTTAGTGTGTTTGTTTTGGTGTTATTGCTTTAAGTTTAGGGCTTACTTTTAGTTACTGTACATATTATTTCAGTTGAGCTTTCTTTATGTATAGGGCAAGTTCAGAGTTTTCGAACGATTCCACATTTTCGATAGTATAAGCAGTATATTATTACTACTATTCAACTTTGCAGGTATCATGGATACCAATTAAAATAATAGTTAACAATATTTATTATATACTTTTTCTTCTGAACTAAAATGTGGAATAGTCCGAAAATTAGGAACTTTCCCTAAGGTGTAAATAAATAAACTCCTTTCTTTTCTGTCTACTATAAGTAACTTCAAAGTTTTCCTTTTGAACAATAGGACAGTTTAATAATAATTTCAGGGTTTATAGTTGATATAATCTTATTTAATAGGGTTGTTGCAGAGTTATCGGACAGCTACTCGTCTTCGATCACGTTAGAAAAATGTAAAGAGTAACAGTTTAACTTATTATTTTTCTCATATGATCGGTAATATGTAACTTGCCAATAATTCAGAACTTCCCCTAGCCTGAATGTTTTTCTATACATTTTAAATGTGCTCTCAAACAAGAGTTATTCGATATGTTTTCATTGCATGAGTTGAATCGCAATCATTTGTAGATGAACACGAAGTAGCTTCACTGCATACATGAGCACACTTTTCAAATAGTGGTTAGGGACTTGGTTCATAGAGCCACTTTACTGACAAACTTTCTTTTGAAGTCCCTTGTATTTATTTTTATGAGTGGTTGAAAAGCCTTTCAACTAACAATTCATATTTGAATAAAATTCAATGTTGATGAATTTTCGGTGGAGGAAGGTCCTTTTTGTCACAAAAATAGAAAATGAAGTTTTTCATGGAATAGCTATTTTATTCAAAAATACTTCAATCGTCCGCTAAATGTAAACCTACAAAAATCGATCTACAAACTTGAGATGCTTCTTAACAATTACCAAATGTGGCTTAGTCACTTCCTCCACCAAATGCGTCACACATTCATCGGTCAATTCTAATAATTAAATTAATTAAGTATCCATAATAACCTAAAGGATTAATAAATTACTAGGACAAACTGAATGTAATATAATGTAAATAAATTTAAATTGCAATTACTTTGTTCAATTGGCTTCCCCCAATTAATTCGTGATGAATTAATGGATTGGTGAATCTTTTTCTTCCTGATCATACACAAAAAATCCTGTATTTTTCTATTAGTGCAACTCTTTGCTTATTTTTTTAAGCACTAGAGTGAGAATATCTAAACTGGTAAATTGTGACTCTAAAATTACTCACAGTTGTTGCTGTGACAGGCACAGTCCTCGGAAAGTGGGTGACACCAGGTGTGTTTATAAATATCTAAATGTCTGATTAATTGGACCCACTTACCGAGTACTGTGACGTTCTTAGCAGAAATAATGTCTCCATCTTAGTTCTTCACAACAGTACGACCTCTAGACTCTTATACTTTTAGTGTGTCTTTTTGTACATATCCAGCAATGTAGCTTTATGTATAAAGTATAGTTTTAAAGAGAGAAATAGATATTTTATTGTACTGCTCCCTAAACTAAGGACTAAGGTGTACTTTGCAGCTCCTGTGGACAGACAAGGCACTTTGCTTTTTCTTTGTAGTTACTCCATTTTAGCTATTATTCCCTTTTTATTCAAAAAAAACTCCTGAATCTATACGCATTCTTGTAATTTCTACTCCATTTGAACATCTTTGGGGAAAAATTAGGTTTATTATTTTTGTAATGGAGAAATTAAGCTATCAGTCCATTGAATATTGTTTTTGTTATATATTGTTCATTTATTTCTAAAGAATTGTTTTTAGTTTAAATTAATACACTGTTCAAATAATTAAGTTGATTTGATTATCCTGTGAACCTGAATTGTATACTCGTACTTCTTCTAAAAAATAATAGTTTAAGTTACTCCTTCTTTGACTTTCTGAAGAAAGATGTTCTCAATATTCCTTCTGAAGAAAGATGTTGGTTTGGTTCTGTCGTATATGCATTAGTAGGAGGAGAGTTAAACAATAATAATTGTTTTGAAGGAAACCTCTTAAGTGACCGATAAATGGGGACTTCCCCCTATATCGGATAACAGTCCAAAAGGAGATCTGCCGCTTCAGCCGCCGCCTTGGAATTCGACCTTTACATGTTTCGAGTTCCACCTGTTTCAGTACATTTGCCATCATATGGAAAAATAAAGAAAAAATATATAGATAAATATTTTAATTAATTGGTATCCATTATATTATTTATATAGCTGCATGTGTGTCCTACATTATATATACAACTATAAGTCTAAATCCTTTTATTTCATTCATACATGACTCTTAGTACAGTATCTATATACAAGATGTAGGTAGGTATATCAACCTATTGCTCTAATTAATATTTGATAACTCAATGAGTCAATCCATTTTTTTTACTTTCGTACACTAATTATTATTCCGTAGCAGTATACTGAAATCGCAAGCTTATATCACATATTTTTCTTTTCTAATATAAGAATTCAGGTATAAATTTCTCGAAGCAAATATGATTTGCAATACAAATTAAATTAGGTAGAAGTGTATTATAATAGACTTATCCAGTACAATTCTTCCAATGTGTTATTCTCAGGGTCATATATGCCATTCAATATTGTAGTAATAGTATATTTTAAAAGTCTGTCATTAAATATTGCGAAAATTTGAGACAGTTCTACGTATTGGAACACAACAAACAGTTTCCTATTAATTCAAGATGGCGGCGCCACCACCAAGAAAATTTGGTGAAAAAATAGCACTTTTGCAACAAAAAGAAGCTGAACATTCGGCAGCTTTTGAGAGTGTGATGGCAGATGTACAAAATATTACTAGACAGGTTAGTTAAAGTGGTGTAATTCTAAATATTGTCAGATAATATCAGTGCCAAGTCTGTGCCATTTGGTATAATCTTGTTCAGTATTTTTGTTTTGAAACTGAGTGCCAGAAAGTAGATTTAAACATTGACACTTTGGATAAAATGGCACTGCCTGTCATTTTTTTTATGTTGTAGACTGTAGTTAAACTCTTTCGTCTTGCCATGAATTAATAAACTCATTAAAATTTGAAAGCTAAAGCCAAAACAAAGTTGCTGAATTTGTATTATTGACAATTTGACATTATATTGTATGGTCATGGAAACTGAAAATTCATACTGGCCAATAATTTATTAAGCCTATTTAATTAAATGAGTGAAGATATTAGATATTTGTCCCATTGACATTGAGACAGTCTCTGTCTGAGAGTCTCAGACTCTCAGACAGAGTGCCATGTTTCACTGTTTCTGTTTCAGAGTAGTAAGTACTGAAACAGTGAAACTGAGCCAGTATGAAAAGTACAGCAGGATTTATGGATTAATTTAATCCTGCCGATTCCTGCGTCCCACTCTGGAAAAAAGAGGTCTTTTCTGTCTTCTGATGGATTAATCACTCTGTTGGAGTTTAGCAAACCTTAAAATACAGTAATAAATTAATGGGAACTGTATAATCCGCAGCATTTAGCCTCTAAAATTCATCTGTTAGCCTAAGTTATTTTCCAGAGTGGCCTGCGCCCAAGTCCTATGACTCCTATTTATTTCCTATGTTCCCATGCCAGTCTGTATTTCGTGGTAAATTCCACCGACATGTCAGTGGAATTTTTTCCCTTTGAATATAATATTCTGGCAAAGTCGGTGGACTTTTAGCTATTTATTCCTATCCTATGTTACCATTAATTTTCGATGGAAAATTGGGTGAAATGTTGGTGGATCAGCCAAATTACTGGAAATTTAAGGTGGATTTTTTCAGCTTTTTCAAAAAGTCAGTGGAATATTGTGTACCAAATAACATAGTAATCCCATGTTATTTCAGCCACGTAAAATAGTATGTCTCATAAACTCTCCATTTGTCTCTCCAGCTCTCTCCAAAATTCAACAAATTCTATCCAAAATGATCAAAATTCAAATTTTCATAAATTCTCTCCAAAATAACATTGTAGTATAGGAGAAAAATAGATAAAACTCACCATTTACAATTGAAGGGCTCAAAATAACTGTCAGAAACTCACCATTAAAATGGCGAGTTTGGACATGCTTAATTACTTGCTGCGCCCCAGTCTGTATTTTGTGGTAAATTCCGCCGACATATCGGTGGAATTTTTCTTCATTGAATTGTTGAAAATAATATTCTGGCAAAGTTGATGGATTTTTAGCTATTTACTCCTATGTTACCATTAAATTTCGGTGGAAAAATGGGTAAAATGTTGGCGGCTCAGCCAAATTACTGGAAATTTATTGTGGATTTTTTTAAAAAAATTCAGCTTTTCCTTAAAGTCAGTGGAATTTTGTGCACCAAATACAGAAATACAGACTGGGCTGCGCCCAAATCCCAATTTCTGTAAACAATCCTGGGTCTGAGCGGTTGAGCCAGTCTGTACAGTATTTCCCAGTCTGAAAAGAGGGTCTCCTCAGACCCAGGATTTTCCACAAAAACAGGGATTTGGGCGCAGCAAATAACATGGGAATATAGTAATTAAATAGGACTTAGGCGCAGGATTAATCCACAAATCCTGCTGTACTTTTCAGACTGGAGTATTTCATGTTAAATTCCACCAACATGTCTGTGAAATTTTTCCCTCTTTGAATATAATATTCTGGCAAAGTTGGTGGGTTTTTAGCTATTTATTCCTATGTTTAAGTATGTTACCATTAATTTTTGGCGGATAAATATCCTAGTTTCAGAGAATGTTTCCAAGTAATAAAGCATGACCATTTGTGACTGTTATTTTGAGCCCTTCAATTGCAAATGGCGAGTTTGATCTATTTTTCTCCTATGCTATAATGTTATTTTGGATAGAATTAATGATAATTTGATCATTTTGGAGAGAATTTGTTGAATTTTGGAGAGAGCTTGAGAGGCAAATGGTGAGTTTATGAGACATACTAATTTACTTGGTCAATGTTTATCGAGTCCCCAATATATCTTTTTTTCTAAAATAAGTCAACAAAAATTAATAATGCAGTCGCCAGTCGTCAAAATATAATTGCATTTTTGAAAGTCGACAGGCGTCAATACTTATATTATTATACCTACCTCTACCTAGTTATCAAAAGTAAACGTACCTTAATTTTGATATATATTTATAGGTTAATAATGGAGAGCGTATCAGCCACTCTGAAAAGTACAGCAGGATTTGTGGATTAATCCTGTGCCCAAATCTTATTTAATTCCTCTGTTCCCAATCCTATGTTGCTGCCAGATGGTATTTTGTGGTAAATTCCGATGATATGTCGGTAGATATTCTATTTTTCTAATAAAAAAATTCCTGCAATGTCGGAGGATATTTAACAATTAATTCCTATATTCCCATTAATTTTTGGAGGAGAAACTGGAAAAATGTTGGAGGACTAGACAAATTGATGGAGAATGGTAGCTATTTCTCAGATTTTTGAAAAAGTCAGAGGAGTTCAGTGCACCAAATACAAACTGGATTTGCTGCGTCCAAATTCCAATTTCTGTAAAAAATCCTGGGTCTGACTCTGTCTGAGGAGACCTTCTTTTCAGACTGGAATCAGAGAGAGGCATACAACTGATACCAGCCAATCACAGAGAGGCACACTGTGATGTCATAGGCTATATTAGTATTACAAACATACATAAAAGATACAAACTGGTATAATATGTAATTATGTAATAACTGAGTCTGACAACAGTAGCAGACCACTGGACAACTGTCACCTACCAATAAATTTTTAAGAACTAAAGCAGATATCTCTGAATATTCAATGGTCTATAATATAGACAATTGTTGATAGTAAACTCCATAGACTTTCTTTCATAGTTATTCTTTTTTTTTCCGACAATTAGTCAGAGAGCATTAAATTAAACTGGCAACATCATTCATAACAAATGATTGCAATCGTATCATGAACACAGAAAACAGAAAACTAATATACATCGTGATCGCGCCATATCAAAACAAAATTGCGGCTTTGTTTACATTTCAACAAAGAAGCTTTCTGTCGTTCATACATGATTCCTGAGTCCCCAATTTTAATTTTCAATCTAATAAGTGCTCACTAGTCATCTATATATGGGAAAGATACTTATTTTCACTAATTTTAAGTCAACAATTAATTGGCGACTTGGTACATACTCTCAAACTAGGCCATTGAGACAGTCTAAGACAGAGGTTGCCATGTTTCAGATTACTGAAACTGAGCCAGTATGAAAAGTACAGCAGGATTTGTGGATTAATCCTGCGCCCAAGTCCTATTTAATTACTATGTAACCATGTTATTTGCCGCGCCCAAATTCCAATTTCTGTAAAAAATCCTGGGCCTGAGCCAGTCTGTATTTCATGGTAAATTCCACCGACATTTCGGTGGAATTTTTCCCCCTTTGAATATAATATTCTGGCAAAGTTGATGGGTTTTTAGCTATTTATTTCTATGTTACCATTAATTTAGCTGCAGGAGATTTTGAATTAATTCCTATGTTACCATTAATTTAGCTGTGGCTAGTCTGCAGAATATGGGACATTTTTGACATTTTCTGTGCGTACAATCCTTAATTTTCTCCTATATTTACATGTATTTACTGAAAACAGAAGCCAAAATGGAGGATTTCTTGGGGTATACTCTACCAGTTCCTGCAGTCTGGAGCTGCAGGAGATTCTGAATCTGCTACTGAGAGTCAGAGAGTAACCGTCTCTCAAATTAAAATTTCTGCGGAAGAAGAGACTCATTCTGCAAACTGGATATGTCGGTTAAAGCCAATTCCACTGACATGTAGGTGGAATTTTTTCCCTTTGAAAATATAATTCTACCAAAGTTGGTGGATTTTTAGCTATTTATTCCTATGTTACCATTAATTTTCGGTGGATAAATTGGGAAAATGTTGGTAGATCAGCAAAATTATTGGAAATTTATAGTGGATTTTTCAGCTTTTTGAAAAAGTCAGTGGGATTCTGTGCACCAAATACAGACTGGAAGCCAATTAGATACACAAAGTTACACTTTTTGTAAAAACTGGAAAAGTCCTCTAAAAATTTCCAGTAATTTGGCTGATCCACTGACATTTTACCCATTTTTCCACCAAAAATTAATGGTAAATAAATAGCCAAAAATTCAGTCTGCAGAAACTGGTAAAGTGTTCATAGAGATCTCTTATTCTGTTTGTAGCAAAATTAATGAAAATATAAAGATTAATCAAAAATCTTCGGAGAGAATATCCCAAATATCTCCCCCAGGTAATAAAGCATATCCGAACTCACCATTTTAATGACGAGTTTGTGACAGTTATTTTGAGCTCTTCAATTGCAAATGGCGAGAATTATCTAATTTTCTCCTATGCTACAATGTTATTTTTGAGAGAATTTATGATGATTTGATCTTTTTGGAGAGAAATTTGGTGAATTTTGGAGAGAAATGGAGAGTTTATGAGACCTACAATTTTACTTGGTGTTATGTATGTTGGTTATGCCTCTTTATGTATGTGTGCTAGGAAAACACTAGCCGGTTCTGCACTGCACTGGAAGGGACAATGAAACTCCTAACTCATTGGAATTCAGCTACATACTGAATATATTGATAGCAAATTGAACTACATGATTAAGTCATACATACATGGAATGGAGGTAAACACAAACAATTAATCAAAGTATGTAAGCATGTATGACACTTGGTATCTCCTATATTCTGAAGACTGGTTAAAAATCAACTGACTTTGTCAGAATATTAAAGGGTACTCTCAGCCACCTCGGAAAACGTTAAGCCTTTGACCTTCCGAACCTTCTGAGGAAGCTTTTGGGAAGAACTAGGTGTAGAACCTTAAGATCGCTTCCTACTGGAAGGTTCGATAGGTTCTGACACCTTGGGTTCCTTAGCCGAGGTACTCCGTCCAGTGGTCGTTTACCTTCAGAATCCTTTGTGTGTGTTAGGACTGAGAAAATACCCGGGGAAGCCATATAACACCTTCCAAGTTACCTTCTGAATCCTTCTCGTGTGTTAGGACTGAAAAAATACTCGGGGAAGCCATATAACATAGGAAAGAATTAAAGGAGAGACCTCCCTCCCGCATCAAGTTCCCATAGGCCCCCTGACAGGACTCAACAGCTCCTCCATCCCCAAAGTGGTTCTCAGGCCACTTCGGTTCTTTCGGAGCTTAGTATACCTACCTCCTGCAGCGAACCTCGCACCTCCCAGGGCTAACCATGCGGAGGGTTGCCCCTGCCACCATGGACCCAACTCCAGGGCCACGGTTCGGCTTTGAACTACTATCGGGACAAGGTGTTGTATTGCCATTGAAAGGTGCCCAAAGGTCGATCACCAACACCTTCTTTAGCTTAAACACCAGTCACCGGTTTGCACAAAGTCACCGTATCGCCAAGGTGGGTGCATACCTTGTTGCCCTCATTTAAGAGGTAGGGTGGCATCATGGTTACACTCGGGCCCATCCATCTTCCTCCTCTAATCCCTGCAACTCAGTCGGAGACCATCCGGGGAGGTCATGCCTGCTAGTTTCGAGGATTCCAATATCAGAGCCTTTGCCCCCAATCAGACCATTCAGGGATTCTTGGTCTGAATCCTCCACAAGTGCCTTCCCAGCATGATAGGATCAATCTGATATAGCCACTTGCTTCATAGGATTACGCATTCAGCTCCACCACATCAAGGTGATTTTCATAGGAGCGGAATTAAGATATATGATATTGATATCCAGTCGGCGAAACATTCACAATCAGTCTCTAGATATTTAATTTTTGTGGCAGTTTCTCATCAAATATTTTCAAATTTCTTTCCAAAATGGTGAAAAATCTTGAAATACTCTCCAAAAATTACATGTAAACATAGGAATTAATTGTAAAATTGTCACCAGATAATTCAGGATTTCATGGCCTCAATAGGCGCCAGATAAACTTCACAACTTCATGCATCTTTTGCAGACTGGAATGATATATGGAATGAAATTTGAATTTGATAATTTTTAATTTCAAGATCTCCTGCATAGATATGAATTTTTTAAATTGAGCTCAGATTTGTCTCAAGAGAGTCTCGGAAAAAATGTTCCATATTCTGCAGTCTGGGATCATCATTTCATAAGGACAAATGGTCTAAAGTCAAAGCTTAAAATTAGCTTAAAATTGAAAATTGTCAAATATTCTTATGCTCCCATTTTATTTTTGACTTAATCTTCAAAATGGGTTTGGCTCTGAATTTTTCATTATTTTTTGTGAAAATTTGACTTAAAAATTGGCTTGTAGTTTGTCAACCTCTGAAACATGACAGGCCTTGGGTCACACAGATAAATTGTGGCCATCTCAAGCCAGGTCAATGTGGCATGTTTCAGAGGCTGACAAACTGCAAGTGAATTTTTGTATCCAAATTCTGAGGCAAGCTAATTTTGGCTCATTTTTGAAGATTTCCCTGTCCTCAGAAACTGGTAAGTAGAGATCTCTTATTCTGTTCACTGTAAAATTAATTTAAAATGTAAATATATAGATTATAAATTATTTCATAAATGTTTGTAGCAAAATTAATGTAAACATAAGAATTAATTCAAAATTGTTTGTAGAGAATGAATATCTCAAATATCTCCCATATTCTGCAGACTGGAAGATTTCAAGCCAAAATTTAACATGGGAACATAGAAATCAATTTCAAAGTTTAAGCCAATTACATATACACTAGCGGACAAAAATGTGGGACAATTCTGTTTTTTTCACCATTTCTGCAATATTTTCCAATGGATTTAAATAATTTTTAAACTCAATGTAGCCACTTATAGTGTTAATGATATTAATTTTCAGCTTAATACGTAGGATAGAAAAAAAACTTATGGTGGAGTCAATTTTTTTCTCAAAATCACAGTGCCAAAAGTGTGGGACAATGTGAACAAAAATGTAAATAACTTCAAAAAAATTTCAGACCAACATTAATATTTAGTGAAGAGGCCTTTGTTATTGATGACTGCAGCACACCTTCTACCACAGGATTGAATGAGACAGCAACAATCATCTCGTGACACTTTCGCCCACTCTTCTTTGAGTTTGAGCCAAAGATCTTTAGTGTTGTTGGGATTCCTCGCACTCACATTCTTCCCCAAAGTGGACCACAGGTTTTCTATTGGATTTAGGTCCGGACTTTGCAGGGGCCAATCCATTACAGCCACATTTTGCTCCCGAAGAAACTCCATCACTTGTTTAGCTTTGTGGCAGGGTGTGTTATCCTGCATGAAAATGGGCGATTCGCAAGCAGAACGTCTTAGTATTATGATGACATGATCTCGTAACAAGTTCTTATAGATGGTTCCACTAACTCTGGTGTTTAGACGGACGAGATCAGTCGGCCCTTCCCATGAAATCATGCCGGACACCATTACGCTGCCCCCACCAAACTTGACTGTTTTCTTGGTGCACTTTTATCTAATCTTTTGTGACAAAATCTTCTTACATATTTTTTCCCGTCAGATCCAAATAGATTGAACTTACTTTCATCGGAAAAAAATACATTTTGCCGATGATGATCGGTCCAGAGTACATGATCTTCGGCAAAGCTCAATCGAACTTCTTGTTTTTGAGGCTAATCAAAGGCTTCTTCACGGTGACCTTGCAAAGAGGCCAATTTCGCCGAGGCGTCTAGATGCGGTTCTACTAGAAACATTGACATCGTAGGAGGTACTCATTTCACGAGAAATACCTGCTGCCGTCTGAAACCTATCCTTCAGTGCCATTTTGCAAATGATCCTATCGTCTCTAGGAGTGGTGTTTCGCGGTCTACCCTTCTTCTTCGGTGGTGAAACTTTCCCAGTCTCCTTGTAGTCTTTTATTATTCTTCCCACAACACTTTTGGACAACTGCAAGTCCTCGGCTATCTTCCTGACTGAATTTTTATCTTCATAAAGTTGTACAATTCTTCTTTTCATTGAGGTGGTCATTTTCGGTGCCATTGCTATGATGTAAACGGCTAAAATGTAAACAGAGTGGTGCAATCAACTCATTCTTCATTGTCATAGTGAGAAATGTGGATAAACAGACTTTAAACTGCCTTTAAATTGTATTTTTCTAACATTGTCCCACACTTTTGGCACTGTGATTTTGAGAAAAAAATTGACTCCACCATAAGTTTTTTTCTATCCTATGTATTAAGCTGAAATTTTATATCATTATTAAAACTATAGGTGGCTACAGTGAGTGTAAAAATTATTTAAATCCAGTGGAAAATATTGCAGAAATGGTAGAAAAACTGAATTGTCCCACATTTTTGTCCGCTAGTGTATCTGAGTTTTAACCACAATTAGAGTGAGTTTGAAGAAAGTCTTTACATCCCGCTTTCTGATGATCTGGTATTTAGGCATGTCATTTCTTGTCATTTTATTGGCAAGTTAATGACAGCTTTTTTGAACCTTTCAATTGCAAATTATTATAAGTAATAGCTGAGTCTGTTTTATTAGACACTATGGTATCAACTTAATTGAAGACCATTTCTACTGTAATAATAAAGTTATCACTTCAATTACTGTGTCTACTGTCACAATTTTTTTTTCTTTGGGTCAATTTCCTCCTATATTTACATGAATTTTAACAGTGAACAAAAGGATTTCAGAACACTTTACCAGAGTCTGCAGTCTGGGTCTGAGGAATCTTTCTGGGTGATTGCCAAGCCTCTTTATATTAATATATTAATCATTATATATTGTTACAGAGATGATTCTGTAACTTGCTAGCTGATCTCAGAATATTAAGTTTTAGTCTTGAACATTATAATAGGATTTCTTTCTTCTGTTGTTTGTTAATTGAAGAAGTATGATTTTTTCAAACTTCTGCTCTTTAATTCATGTAGCTGATGATCTTCAGAAACTCTGTTTACTCTAACCCTTGGGGAAAATATTTGAAAAAAATTGTTGAATTGCTTTCCAGTTTTCCTCACACCCTTGGTCTTGCATTTTTTTTTTCAGAGAAGAAAGGGTGGAACTATTGGTGGTAATATAGCTGCCCAAAACAGTTCTCACAGCCCCCCATCAGTGTCCACCACTCCTCATCAGCAACACACATCACCAACTAGGCTCCCTTCAGCTGAATATTCTATTAACATTTCGGTAAAGAAGCTGCAGCTCTCTTTATTTCAATTTCTCTGCTTGTGAAATTTTGTAGTTTGCTAACTATTTTTTTTTCAGTAGCTAGCTATATATTTTTGCATCAAATTGTTATTTTCTCTTCTCCATTGAATATAATTTTTTCTAAATTTGATTCAATTTTTAGCATGATCATGAATTCATGATTATAAAACTGATAATTGGATGCAAATAAAATCTAATATTTTTTTATTCAAATCCTACTTTTGATATATAGCTTTTTGTGTTTTATCAAGCTGAGATTACTAATGTTCTCTTTTTTAAGACTGTGACATTTTTGCTCTTGCAATCACACGGCTCATTAAATCAAACATTTGTGTGCCTACTGTAGAGATTGATTTATAGAATTTCTTTAAAATTTATGAAATACTGTTGAACATTTCCCTCTTTGGATATTATTTTATCTCCTTAATAATTTTTCTTTGAATCTTTTCCATTTGAATTTGTGAAAATTTAATTGAGTGTGTCGAAAAGTCATTGGAAATAGTTTAAAGGTCTTCTCCAGGCTCTTGGGAAAATATGAGTTTATTATGTAATATTATAGAATAGAACTAAGGTATAGAAACATAAATATGCTAACTCCATAAAATTCAGTTCACAATATATGTTTTTAAAGTTATTCGTACTCTGTGTTCAACAATTTTACCAAACACTAATATGATGCTGAGGAGAAAGGTTACACGCTTTTTGATTCAATTTCCAATTTGAATTCTATAAATAAACCGTGGAATGTGCAGCCTTTGTTTAGGCTGTAAATTATTTCTTGTAGTATTTAAAAGTTTCTTCTATTTTATTCCCTTTGCTTCATGAATATCGAATATTGAATTAATTATACCTAACTAGTTGACATTCGAAACAAACTGTACATTCTTT
Source organism: Caprella mutica (assembly GCA_947561585.1). Taxonomy (NCBI): domain Eukaryota; kingdom Metazoa; phylum Arthropoda; class Malacostraca; order Amphipoda; family Caprellidae; genus Caprella; species Caprella mutica. The sequence continues at coordinate 106,932 of CANNZV010000637.1, forward strand.
TTCTTCAGACTGAAAATTAGAAAGTTGGAATAAAACAGATATTGTAAAGTTTTGATTATTAAAATATTAAGATATAAATATATGCTATCAAGTTTGGGGGTTTGCAACTATATGATAAGAAACATTAGCCTAATTGATTAAAGCAATAGAAATATTGCATGGAGGGGACTTATAATATTGATATTCACAACTCACAATTGAAGTATCACTCATCTACTGTAATTATTATCAGCTTTGTTATCCTTTTTAATTTATTACAATATAGCTATAAGGAGTCTTCTCTTGCTGCAGTTTTATATCTCAACTTCAAAAGTAGCAACTTTTTAGGTAAACAGGCAGCCTTATAGTCATTGTAGGCAGTCTTATTTATGAAAAAATATTCTCTATTTTGTGATATTTTATAGGAATTATAAATTTCTTTTGATTTATATTATTAGTTATTAACCTTGTTTATTTCACCAGATTTTCTGTAATTGGAAACATGTGTCAATTTTTTCCTACTATTCTACAGAGTTTGCAATAGTGCTGTTTATGAGTCTCATTTGAACACAATCAATTGGTGTTCTTCCTATCATTATAGAACAAATGATCTTTTCAATTTAATGTAAAAGGTTGTGAGGCAGAAAGGTATCATGCAACACTTAATTTCTGTTGCTACAACTTTATTCAATCTTTTTTTTTCTCTTTGTAACTCATTATGATTTATTCTAGTGTACGAGAGGAATTTACCATTCGTAATCAAATTTCCCTGTTTATGTGATTTCTTTCTTCTTTTACTTCATTAATTGATAAATTAGTTTATATTTTTGTTTCTTTTTACCTTGCAGTCGAATAACTCCACTGGCTTCTACCCCACACGTGATAATCTTCAGGTGAATTCTTTGGTGAAGTAGATAGATGATTAGTGTGCTATAGGACCTAACAACTCTTAGAACTCTAGAGCAATCAACATATGCATCAGTCTGTCATTGATGCCTCTTTCAAAAATTGAAATAGTTTCATTTTTCTTGAATAGCTTTCGAGGCAAAATTCTGATTTATCAGACGTTTTCACATTTTCTGACATTCTAAAAAAATGTGTATAATAATTATACTTTAACTTCTATTTTTTTTTGGTGTCCTGTCCAGTTACCAATAGAAATAAAAGTTAGATAATAGTTATTGTACGTATTTTCTTGTGTCCAAGTATGTGGAACTGTCTTCTAACTCTGAACTAACCCTATGTATGAGATAACATTGGTTTCCATTAAAATTCAAATAATAGTTCTAGGTCACAATTGTTGAGTTACTTGTCCTAAGTATGATGATATCACATGAAGTAATATTTCTTTTTCACTGCACATCAAACACAGCTGAAAAATCTCAAATATATCTCTATCATGGCAAGTTTTTCTCACTTTTTAACCTAACTTTTATTGTTCACATTTCTAAACAATGATGCACAGTTTACAGTTTTTCTATATCTGGTTTTACATATATAAATTGCATGTGAAAATGAAACATATTATAAACTCTGCATGTTGTTTATGCATGATTCATATTGAAATTTAATTAATTGATATTTAGATAAGGATAAATTTGATAAGAGAAATATGTATAGATAGTTATTTTTATCAGTTTGTTAAATTAAGCAATTTTCTGTTGCTGAATTATTGCTATAGAATCTATTATTTGCTAATGTTAACACTGCTATAAACTCTGCAGGAAGCTGTTAATGATCTGCAGTCTCTGAAGAAGGAAGTCTATCCTAGTTCCCCCACCTCCTCCTCCAGCAGCCAAAGGCATTACTCCCCCCACCATCCACATCACAGAGCCTCCACTTCCCCTGTGGGTAGAATCAGTGCTCCACATAACCACAAGAGCAATCACCTACCCACACACCTCTCCCCTCCCCCTGATGGGTTGCCTCGCAGTAATTCAGTTCCGTCCCTCATACAACACAGTCAGTCCTCTTCCTACCCAGTGTCTCCACCACACGAGTCTGACCATCTCTCTGTGCAGTTCCGACCAAAGAGTTCTCTTGACGTCACTCATCAGCAGAGGTGAGGACTGCTAACTAGTGGTTAACAGTGGATTTGCCTATTTTTCTCGGCTGTGCCAAAATATCCATTGGTGAATTTTTATTTTTTGTCGTTGTGTGCTAAGAATTGGTGTCTGGTATTTGACTTAGAAGATTTAGTTTTAATAGCTATACATAGCTATCTACTTTTTAACTGGTGAACACTTCACCTGGCTATTTGAACATGTTCAACAAGCTCGCACATTTTTACAAGTTCAGAACTTCAGACATATCTGAACATGCTGAGACATGTTTGAGCAAGTTCAGACATGTTTTAACAACAAGTTCAGACATGTTTTAACAACAAGTTCAGACATGTTTTAACAACAAGTTCAGACATGTTTTAACAACAAGTTCAGACATGTTTTAACAACAAGTTCAGACATGTTTTAACAACAAGTTCAGACATGTTTTAACAACAAGTTCAGACATGTTTTAACAACAAGTTCAGACATGTTTTAACAACAAGTTCAGACATGTTTTAACAACAAGTTCAGACATGTTTTAACAACAAGTTCAGACATGTTTTAACAACAAGTTCAGACATGTTTTAACAACAAGTTCAGACATGTTTTAACAACAAGTTCAGACATGTTTTAACAACAAGTTCAGACAAGTTGTAACACAACTAAAATGATGTGTTTTTTCCAGTGGGTCCCACATACGCAGTGCAAACATGTCCATCCCCACCTCAGGCATGAGCTTGCTACACTCACTGCAGCACCAGCAGTTGCATGGTGAACAGTCTGGACTGTTGAGTTTGGCCAACACTGGCTCTCTGCCTGACCTCACGATGAGGAGTGACCCTCAGCAACAGCTACCTAGTGCCTCAGTGAGGATTGCTCTGCCTCAAGGAGTTGGGGTGAGGATTTTCTATCTTCTCTCTTAAAACTTCATAAACTCTAAGTTCCAAACAATCCATAGTTCTTTTGTTTATATCTATAAGTTACTCTATAGAACTCTGTCTGGTGTTGAAGGCTCAGATGGCAAATTCAATTGTTGCTATTATATTTTCAATTTTTTTCCAATCCCAATTCTCTGATTGAAAGGATTTTCAAAGGCCAATTGTTCTCTCCAGGCTCAGGGAAAAAAATGAGTTTATTTAATAATATTGTAGAACTACGGTCTACAATCATTATTCTGCAAACTGCATACAATTCCGTTCAGGATTAATTTTATTATTTGTTTTTAAATTTTTTGATTCTCTGTGTGCAACAATTATACGAATCACTAACCTGGTGCTGAAGGAGAAGATTGTACACTGTTTTTATTTCAAATTAAAATTTTATAAACAAACATTGCGTTTTCAGCCTTCATTTAAGATATTATTTGTTTTCTAAAGTAAAGAAACGTTTCTATTAAAAGTTTATCCAATTATATACTTTCACACGAATAATAAATGGATTTATTATACCTAATACCTAGTTGACAATCAAAAAATGGTATACATTCTTTTTCTTCAGACTGAAAATTAGTAGCTAGGTCGTAAGTAGAATGGGTATTGTAGAGTTTTGATTTTAAATTTTTTTAAAAGCATATAAAATGGAAAATATGCTATCAAATTAGATGTGGTTTGCAGCAAAATGATCAAAAACATTAGCCTAGTTGATGAATCAATAAAAAAAATTGTTTGTAGGCGACCTTTAATGTTTGTACATATTTTTCTCCAATAAAGATTAAATTTTAATATTGCTATTAATGCTCATGAATTAGCTAAAGGCACTTTTTTAGTATAAAGTTTGGCAATTCATGATTTTTTAAATTCTTCTTACACTACTTGTGGACATCAATAATAAAGTGTCTACTTGTTAATACGCCAATTCCTTGTCTTTTTTTCAGCATTACTCAAGGAGTTTGACAAATGGTCCAGTGACGTCATCCCCTCAAGGACAAAGTCCTCAGTCTGGTACATCCCCAGGTCCATCTCCATCCCTCTCCAGACGACACAAAACTTCACCCTACCCGTCACCACACTCCAGAAACTCCTCTCAGGTTCGTAAATCATACACATCACTCATACTCTTAGTTATTCCCCTTTTAATCATAGTAATAAATAGAGAAGTAGCTATGCTAAGTTTCGAATTCATTGACGGTGAACTTGATCAATTCTTCAGAAACGATGTAAACAAATGACTACTGTCAAATATTATAAGTATTATTAGTTGAATATTGTAAGTGAATAGAGTGTAAAACGTGATAATAACACAACTTATTTAGCTAAATTAATTCTAAATAATAACCCAATTATCAGTTTAATAACAAATGTAAATAATTCTGTGACGTCACACAGAGTATTTTCGGATGTTCCAATATTGCACTCAGTATAGCTACTCCTCTATTTATTTACTATGCTTTTTACTCTCCTATTTTTTTTCTTGTGTAGTAAGTCCTAGCTTTTTTATAATTGCTTTAATTCTATTTCATTGATTTTCACTTCAGTGTGCTTTATTTTTGCTTGTTTTTTTTTTTTTTCCTATTGATTTTACCCTGAAAATGATGATTTTTTTTGCATGTTCACTTCCTATTTATTCCTTTCGAATTTATTTTGTGTTGCTTTTTTTACAGAACCTTTTATCAGTCCCCACTGTAGTAAATTCTAATTTTCTTCACAAATCCAAGGTAGGATGTCAGTAGGTAGCTAGTAGTAAGATTCTCACATTTCCCAGAATATTCTTTTTGATTTTGAATTATTAAACAATTTAGTTGTCATCATGAGAAATGTTTTCTGAAAAATACTAAATTGGCCTGACAAACTTTTTTATTATTTCTTACTGCAAGTCAATTTAGTTGTCATGAAAAATGTTTTCTAAAAATTTCTATTGGCCGTATGAATTACCTGGTTACCAAACCACTACCGATAGGGCACCGTCTCTGTTGATCCGAGTGCCGTGGATGCGGGGGGAGGGGTCACCTGTGGCACCCCCGGTCCTTATGGCTCCCACCAGCAACACTATCTATTCAACTCTCCCCCGGGGGCGGGTGGTGGATCCATTCCGTCCAGTCCTGTAAGTACCATTTGAAGGACACTCACACACTCGGCAATTTGCTGATGCTTGTTAGGTTAGTCCTCTTAACCAAATATCTTCTACACTTTAAAATTAAAACTCCTAAGCTGTCCTAAAAAATAATCCCATTCAAAGTATTAATTTAGTTTGTTAGTGAACCTTTACTTGATAACTGTGAAGATTGTGTTAACTAGAACATATTAGTCTCATCCTTCTCTCTGAGGTGAAAGGTTTGTTCAATCAACTAAATCCTATTTAACTATATCACTAAGTCCTATTTAACCCTATTGCTACATTCAAAGTTAGATATAAGTGCATTGGCTTACCAGACCTACGAAATCCTAAACTTAGTTTGAGTGAATTAGGGTAAGTTCAGAATTCTCTGACTCTTCCACATTTTCAATCTTATGAGAAAAATAAATTATTATTATGAAACTCGTTATTTTAATTGGTATCCATAATCCATGATACCTGCTAGTATCATGGATACCAATTTCGGGTGGAGAGAATACCAAAGTAAAAGCTGAATCATTATTATATATATTTTCTATGACTTTTATTTAAACTATAGCTTTTATTTTGATTAATCATCACAAATTTTTTACGATGATCGAAATTATGTAACTCGGAACTTACCCTAACCCGACTGCTTTTGCCGCTAGCCTCTTGCTCTTTGATTGTTGTGAATGCTTATTCCATGAACTTATGAACCTAATGATCTGAAACTATTGCTACTTTAAAAAATGCTTCAAAAAGCTTCCCTTTTCCTGAATGCAAATGTTCTGCTAGTAAATACTAATATTATAAATATGAATGTTTATCCATGGTCCCGTCAACCTTATTTTAATTATTTCAGCAATTTTAAAACTGAAGATAGAGAAATAGTTCATTTATTCCCAAATAACCTCGAGAGGTCACATTCCAATTCATCAAAGTGACCTATAAATAGCTACCTTGTCTTTTAAATCTGATTTTATTCAAAGGTTGTTTCAATCGAATTCAATCACCTGGTAGCTACTTAGAAGTGAAGACATTAAAAATAGAGTCCGACCTAAAACACAGAAAAACATCTATTTTGTTTGTTAATATCTCCTATGAAATATATTTTCCAGGTGGTAATTTGAAGATTGATGCCAATAAAGCTCTTCATCTTCTATTCATTATATAGCTAATTCGAATTCAAAATATAATTTATACTTTTATTATTGTTATAGCTAGCTATTGCTATTATATAGATTATATGATTTTGTTTTAATATTAAATAATTTAATGTAGGGTAAAGACTTTGAATCCTCAGAAAGCTTTCGACATTCAATTTTAAATTACTCTCTAGAAAACATGTTTTTTAGCTAAATCTTTTAATATAAAATATATGTGTACTTTCCATGATGTCGTTATGCATTTTGTGTTTCTGATATAGCTATGAATTCAATTTATTTATTCCTTCAAATCTTATTAGAATGGATATGTATTGTACTCCTCATAGTTTGCGAACACCTATTTTTACTATGAATGTTGTTGTACCAGCTACAATAGTGCCCTATTTTTATCTCTTTTGATAGTCTTTCATTTAAATGTTCTATTTCTTGCTTTGAACAGAACCGCTTTTGTAACCAACAACAACAACAACAATCCACCTCTCCAAACCATTTCTCCCAGTTCTTACCTCAGAGCAGCTCTCGGAACAAAGCAACAGTACACCAATACCGACCCTTTCAGAGTTACCGAAACCCTCCTAGTCCTCAATTAAGTCCTAGAAGTAGTCCTGGTCCACCCAATCCACATGTGAGTAAACTCTACCAACAGCCCACACACCAACGCAAACTTATCTAACAGTGTGCTTCTCACTTTCAACTACTGGCTAAATATGTTGGTACATTTGCCAGCCATGTAGTTTAGTCGAAATTATTGTTAGTTCTGTTTCCATTTGCATGAATATGTAGTTAGTTGTTAAATAGAACAGTTACTAGGGTAAGTTCAAAGGTATTGGACGGTTCAAAGTTTTGGAGCATGTAATAAATAATCTACACTATTTATTATTTAAAATAAAAGTTAAATATTGATTTATTATATAATCAAAATATGGAAACGTCCAATAACTGGGAACTAAATTTTTACTCTATATAAGTTAAATCATCTCAATTGTGGTAAGACAAGTTCTGTACATGTAGGACAAGTTCTGTACATGTAGGACAAGTTCTGTACATGTAGGACAAGCTCTGTACATGTTGGACAAGCTCTGTACATGTTGGACAAGCTCTGTACATGTTAGGGTAAGCTCTGTACATGTTGGACAAGCTCTGTACATGTTAGGGTAAGCTCTGTACATGTTGGACAAGCTCTGTACATGTTGGACAAGCTCTGTACATGTTGGGCAAGCTCTGTACATGTTGGACAAGCTCTGTACATGTAGGACAAGCTCTGTACATGTAGGACAAGCTCTGTACATGTAGGACAAGCTCTGTACATGTAGGACAAGCTCTGTACATGTAGGACAAGCTCTGTACATGTAGGACAAGCTCTGTACATGTTGGACAAGCTCTGTACATGTTGGGCAAGCTCTGTACATGTTGGGCAAGCTCTGTACATGTAGGACAAGCTCTGTACATGTAGGACAAGCTCTGTACATGTTAGGACAGGTTCTGTACATGTTAGGACAGGTTCTGTACATGTTAGGACAGGTTCTGTACATGTTAGGACAGGTTCTGTACATGTTAGGACAGGTTCTGTACATGTTAGGACAGGTTCTGCACATGTTAGGACAGGTTCTGCACATGTTAGGACAGGTTCTGCACATGTTAGGACAGGTTCTGCACATGTTAGGACAGGTTCTGTACATGTTAGGACAGGTTCTGTACATGTTAGGACAGGTTCTGTACATGTTAGGACAGGTTCTGTACATGTTAGGACAGGTTCTGTACATGTTAGGACAGGTTCTGCACATGTTAGGACAGGTTCTGTACATGTTAGGACAAGTTCTGTACATGTTAGGACAGGTTCTGCACATGTTAGGACAGGTTCTGCACATGTTGGGGAAAGTTTTAAGCATGTTGGGGCAAATTCAAAACATGTTTTGTATGTGCAATGAACTATTGTCAAATGTAACTATTGTCAAATGTAACTACTGTCATCACATTGGGGTTCAGTCACTTCTTTTGGCTTTTTCTTTTCCATTCACTGAAATATTATGGGGATAGGTAGATTGCAGAATATTTTTCAATAATGTTACGAGAGTTTTGAAACTTGGTAGCTAACTAGCTATACATGTAAAACAAGATGAAAGAAAATGTTTTTGTTTGTGCTAAAATTTGACTACAGCCAATGGAAAATGAGTTTTATTAAATAAAATCCATAGTTTATGAGGTAGCTAACTTCAACTCTCAATTGAAGTTACCTAATTTTAGAAATCTCTGATTTTAGTAGCTAATGAGAAAAATATTTCTGAATTGTATCGATCCTCTTAATGTTGAGTAAAGGTCGACTGCACAGTGTTTCATGAAAATACCTATTGCAAAAAATCAATGTGTAGCTATTGCATTTGTAATTAGCTTAGTTCTAATTCTGTTGTTGCATGTGATGTTTTTGAAATGAATGTTGTATTTATGTTGTAAGCTACCCTACTTGTAGCAAGTTTGTTTAGTAAGCTATTTGGTGTTCCCTTCAGACAGTTTTCCATGCTACCAATATTAGGCCTATGCAGCTAGGGTAACTACAGAGTTACCGATCTGTTTCATATTTACGATCACTTAAGAAACAATTCTAGATCAATAATTATATTTTTCTTACGTGATCGTCAATGTGACACTGTCCAATAATTCTAAACTGAACTTACTATTCCCCATTTATAAATAGGCATAGTAGATCAGCAGTCTTGCGATCGGCCTACCGATGTCCGTTAAATCAACTGATCCTCTTTTTGTTCTCTTTGTTATTTATTTACTGTTATCTTTTCTACTTTATTACCTTTTTTTTTGACATTTGTTATTTTTTCAGACGGCAGCCATGGCCCCAGTAACTGTAGGGTCGGTGTACAGGAGTTCTTCCCCAGATGGTCGCAGTGCCCCTCCCTCCCCGGTGTGTGGGGCACTGAACCACACAGGTGCTCATCAGACATCACCCTCACCCGTCTCTTCACCAGGTAAATGATTCATTTTAAGTCTTAACAGAGTAGCTACCTAGCTAGGCTTTGAATTATTGGCCGGTTTCACATCTTCAGTCTTGTAGGAAAAAATGGTATATAATTGTTAATTATCAGTCGGTTTCACATTTTCAGACATGTAAAGAAAAATATAATATATTTATTATTTATTTTTAAATTTTATTGGTATTGGTACCAATATGTTATTTGTTTTAATCAGTAAATGATTACCAATTTGTAAAATATGCCAGTCTGCCATCAAAACTGCTTGAAAATAATATGCAATTTGTAGTCACAGAGTAGTTTCTCTGCATCCATGAGCATTGTCAGCAACTAGTGGTTGGTGGTTTGTTCATGGAGCCACTTTCCTTTCTGTCTGCTTCTTTGAGTCCCTTGTACTTTATTATACTTTTTTTTTACTTAATTAATAGGACTCTGCATTAGCTTAAATAATATAAATATGGTAAATAGGGACAATTCCACACACAGCTAATAAAAATTAGCTGTATAATGATTATTTAAATAGTGATTAAGCAATAATTATTATATACTGATATGATAGACAATGTGGAACTGTCCCATAACTGGGAACTTACCCTATATTATATGAGTTTTTGTTCTCTTTTCAGGACTGAGGAACAAGCCGTTCGCGTATGATAATGTTCAAATAGGCCCCTTACATCCTATACAACACAGATTTGAAAAAATTACAGTGGTGAGCAGCTACTTTGAAAGAGATGATAGATGTTCCTAGTCTTTGTTTTTAATGGAAGAATACTTCTTATCCTCTTACTCTAGATGGATAGTTTTAATGGAATACTAATCTCTTACCCTAGAATAGATGTGCAGTTTTTAATGAAAGAATAACACTAATCTCTTACCCTAGAATAGATGTAGCTACAGTTTTTAATGTAAGAATAATACTAATCTCTTACCCTAGAATAGATGTAGCTACAGTTTTTAATGAAAGAATAACACTAATCTCTTCCCTAGAATAGATGTAGCTACAGTTTTTAATGAAAGAATAACACTAATCTCTTACCCTAGAATAGATGTAGCTACAGTTTTTAATGAAAGAATAACACTAATCTCTTACCCTAGAATAGATGTAGCTACAGTTTTTAATGAAAGAATAACACTAATCTCTTACCCTAGAATAGATGTAGCTACAGTTTTTAATGAAAGAATAACACTAATCTCTTACCCTAGAATAGATGTAGCTACAGTTTTTAATGAAAGAATAACACTAATCTCTTACCCTAGAATAGATGTAGCTACAGTTTTTAATGAAAGAATAATACTAATCTCTTACCCTAGAATAGATGTAGCTACAGTTTTTAATGAAAGAATAATACTAATCTCTTACCCTAGAATAGATGTAGCTACAGTTTTTAATGAAAGAATAACACTAATCTCTTACCCTAGATGGATATTCCCCCCAATTCAAGAGAACAGCCTATGAACACTGAATTCAGCAGCAGTTCCAACTACCAATCACCAAGTTCCCCGGTAGCTACCATAGTGGCACCTTGTTCCCCGTTATCTTCAGCTCACCAGTTGCCCCAAATCAACACGTTACCCTCTCTAAATTCGCAGCAGGTTCCTCAGAGTCCTTTGCAGCAGGTAGGTGGTGTCAGGTATATCCTTTTAATAAAAAGGATAAAGATGAGTTTCTGTATAGGATAATAATCAATGGTATAATTACAGTAGCTAATCCATGATAATAGTCACCGACTAGTGGTAGGTGACTTGGTTCAAGGAGTAGCTTTTCTGCATCAACGAGCATTGTCACTGACTAGTGGTAGGTGACTTTGTTCATGGAGTAGCTTTTCTGCATCAACGAGCATTGTCACCGACTAGTGGTAGGTGACTTTGTTCATGGAGTAGCTTTGTTCCACCCATGAGCATTTTCGCAGACTAGTGTAGTGGTAGGTGACTTTGTTCATGGAGTAGCTTTGTTCCACCCATGAGCATTTTCACAGACTAGTGGTAGGTGACTTTGTTCATGGAGTAGCTTTGTTCCACCCATGAGCATTTTCGCAGACTAGTGTAGTGGTAGGTGACTTTGTTCATGGAGTAGCTTTGTTCCACCCATGAGCATTGTCACAGACTAGTGTAGTGGTAGGTGACTTTGTTCATGGAGCCACTTTTCTTTCTGACTGCTTCTTTCAGTCTCTTATATTCAATTTCCAATTGACATCAGAAGCTCGAAATGATGCTTCTCTTTTGATAGTCAATTCAGATACTATTTCCAAACTACTTGACGATATATGGATAGATAATTAGATTTATTATCTATGCACTAATTTTTTAGAGAATTTTTTTCTCTATTTTTTTTTAGTTTTTGAAGCAAATGTTTTGTTAATTTCATTGTGATTTATTTTCAGGCTCCTCCATCACCCACTCCCTCCTTAGGCTCCCATTCTCCCGCCACCCCTGTGGGAAGCATCCCCCAGGGGACAATGAACATGAACCCCACTACCCCGCAAACACCAAACTCAATTCCTAAAGTCGTTCTTACTGACCATGGTAAGTAAACACGATAAGTTCAAGAAATTTTATAAACCAGAAAAGTCTGATCAGTAATTTTATTTTCTTATGTTAAATGAAATCTAAGAATATCGTGTTTATATATTGACACTAAAAAATTGCTCTGCAATTTTTATTTTAGGTTATGTAGCTACCCATTGTTTCTATAAATTACGAATCCATATCATTCTGTTATTGTTTGATGCATTTTTTCTATTTTGGAAAAGTTCATTCAAATTTTTAACTCCATGCATAATAATATCATTAATTTATACTATTGACAAATATTTAAACCTGTCCAGTGAAAAATGAACATTTTGAGATATGCAATAACTGCAACCAATGAGCGATAACTTTGATATTAAAATACTCCAACCTTTAATTCACTATTAACGCTATCTCTCCTCCAGATGGCAATAATGACATTTTAAAAGAATTCACTGCAGAGTTCACTGATTTCGCTGCTGATAATGAGAACTTTGATATTTTAAGGTGAGTTGATTAATCATTACATTGGTTTCGGTTGTCACTGAGTGGTGACTTTGTTATACAAACTTAATTTTTTTTTTCACAAAAATTGATCCACAAAGATTATTTTGCTGAAAAGTGAAATTGGAGTTGACTCAAGTGGAAGCAAATATGATATGTGTGGATTCTATACATATATAATTAATAATATGTAATCCATATCAATGATGATTACTTCAAAAATATATAAATTACGTTCGGATACATTTTAATTGGTATCCAATTAATAAAATGTCAAATTATGTAGCTATTTTTCTTGTATAGCTAGTTAAAGATGTGAAACTGTCTGATAATGCGGAACTTACCTTAATTTTTTTCTGAAGTTATATTTTTTGTAGCTTCTTTATGCTAGTGTATTGTAGTTCAAGTAAATAAAAATTATTTTATTTTTTCAATTAAGGATATTTTTTGTTTCTCAAGAAAGAATAAGATTAATTGTCTATTTTTTTCAGTCACTTGGACGCAGATGACGTGAATATGTTAGGAAGTTTGGACTATTCAGGCACAGTCACCACGTCAGACGATACAAACGATGTTCTGATAGACGATGACAGCATCTTCAGTGTTGGAGTGACTCAGTCTCCCACACTCATAGAACAGGACCAACAAATGACGTTTAGCAACTTCTCCAGCAATGAGATTCACAGATCCAATAACTACATTCAGCACCAGCCGCAGTAACCCGAGGAAGTTTCATTGCGACAAAGAGGAAGTCTCATTGCGATGGTTCTTCTAATAGATACAAAGTGTTTCAATGAACAAAGTCAGAACAAAAAGTAGCTAGTTAGTTTGGGCAAGTTTCTAGTTATCGGACTGTTCTAAATATAGAAGATGCAAGAAATATCTATTAAATGGGATCGTCTTACGGATGACTTTCAGGAGCGCAATCCCCATACAATTGGTATTTTCTTGTTTGAAAATGTGCATACGTCCGATAACTCGAAACCTACCCTAGTCCTTTTTTCAGGGTAAAATTGTGTTCAGAATTCAATAGGAGTTGAACACTCTAGCCATCCACCTTGAACAATATCATAAATGTGTGATTGATGCCTTATATGAAAAATTATCAATTTTGTTTAGACAAATTTGAATCCATATTTAGCAGTTTAATATCGAACACCTTTAAGTGTAACCAAAGCTATCTGTACTAAACTCTAATGTCAGTGAAAACGCCATTTGAAATACTCTTCAACAGTTTCACCATTTATAATGTTCTTTCATACATCCCACTCTTACAGTTGTTTTCTATGTTCCACTCTTACTCTTTTTGTTTTATAATTTCTATATTTCACTTTTTATAAACGGAGACTTGAACCGTTAAACCTTACTTTGGTTACTTTCGAACTCGTGGGCTAATTTGAATTGGTTTTAACACTTCTCAGAAATTATTTCTCAAGTTAATGCTTATTATTTCTCTAAGTGATGTCTTGTGCTATTTCAGGGACTGGTTAAAAGAGGGCATTAGATTGAACATGTTTGGTCTTGTTAAATGATGTTATAAATTGTTAGGACATGTTTGAACTCTTTCGGACATTTTTGACACTGTTAGAACATGTTCAACTTGTTAGAACATGTTTCAACTTGTTAGAACATGTTTCAACTTGTTAGAACATGTTTCAACTTGTTAGAACATGTTTCAACTTGTTAGAACATGTTTCAACTTGTTAGAACATGTTCAACTTGTTAGAACATGTTTCAACTTGTTAGAACATGTTTCAACTTGTTAGAACATGTTTCAACTTGTTAGAACATGTTTCAACTTGTTAGAACATGTTTCAACTTGTTAGAACATGTTTCAACTTGTTAGAACATGTTTCAACTTGTTAGAACATGTTTCAACTTGTTAGAACATGTTTCAACTTGTTAGAACATGTTTCATCTTGTTAGAACATGTTTCAACTTGTTAGAACATGTTTCATCTTGTTAGAACATGTTTCAACTTGTTAGAACATGTTTCAACTTGTTAGAACATGTTTCAACTAGTTATAACTTGTTAGAATTTGTTTCAACATGTTTTGAACCTGCTAGAACATGCTTCGACTTGTTAGTACATTGTTAGACCTGTAAGAACATGTTTGAAAATTACCACTGAGTTCATAGTAGTTAGCTTCAACATTCCAATTCCATGGGTTAACTTAAGAATCAATCTATAAAATTATGAATTGAAAGTGGTTAAATCTGGATGTTCATTATTTTTTCCGTATTAAAGATAGCGTTTCTTTTCTCTCGTAGCTATAATGTCTGCAATTGATGATGAATTATTGTTGACAATTGATTACATTTCTATTCATTTGAAGCTTTATCAACTCCAGTGGAAAACATATCGTACAAATATAATGAATGTTCACTTTTCATAAGTTGGTGGTAACTTCTAGTGTGCATGTAACTCACCGACAAAAATGTAGAGGTTCTTCTGTCAGCTGCAAGGGTAAGCTCTGAGTCATTGGACTGAGCCACATTTTCGATCATATGAGAAAAAATTATATGTTACTTAATATATAATGTTATTATAATCGGTATCTATGATACCTGCAGTTATTGCGGATATAAATAGAATTAAATAATTATATATTACTTGTTATATGATGTTAATGTAATTGGTATCTATGATACCTGCAGTTATCGTGAATATAAATAGAATTATATATTATTTGTTATATGATGTTATTATTCATAATGTGTAACTATGATGCCTTCAGCTATCATAGATACAAATATAAATTAAATAATAATTCTTATATATTTTTAGTAGGTTTTTTTATGTGATCGGAAATGTGGAACCGTCCGATAACTCATGTCTCACCTCACTAATTGATGTTTCTAAATTTTATTGTATATTTCATTCTCTACTTTTTGATATTGTGTAAGTTAACTAAAGTGTACATATAGACTAAGTGAATGGTAGTACATAAGCAAATTCAATAATTAATTACTCTTTAAGTAGATGTAAGACTGTGAATATAGGCACTAAGGTAATGTTATAGTCCTAGTTTCTGCAATATATTTCTTCATTCAATCCACTGAAAGGTTCTATTTTCATAATTAACTATTTACTATTTGATTTGTAATGTGACACTAGTTGTGTAGTGTTGAACTATCTATTCGACTTAAGTTGAAACTAAATAGCTACTGAAATAATTTGAAGTCT
Organism: Caprella mutica; assembly: GCA_947561585.1. Lineage (NCBI taxonomy): Eukaryota > Metazoa > Arthropoda > Malacostraca > Amphipoda > Caprellidae > Caprella > Caprella mutica. Next base: position 122,338 of record CANNZV010000637.1, read on the forward strand.
TCTTCTGTATTCAGATGCAAGAGACAAAGCTTTGTATGTATCTCTATACAGTGCTGTGTATCTCCACACAGCGTTATGTGTGTTTCCACACAGCGCTGCATATGTATATCCACACAGTAATGTGTATATCCATACAGTGCTGTGTAGGTTTCCATACAGTGCTGTGTAGGTTTCCACACAGTGCTGTGTAGGTTTCCACACAGTGCTGTGTAGGTTTCCATACAGTGCTGTGTAGGTTTCCACACAGTGCTGTGTAGGTTTCCACACAGTGCTGTGTAGGTTTCCATACAGTGCTGTGTAAGTTTCCATACAGTGCTGTGTAAGTTTCCATACAGTGCTGTGTAGGTTTCCATACAGTGCTGTGTAGGTTTCCACACAGTGCTGTGTAGGTTTCCATACAGTGCTGTGTAGGTTTCCATACAGTGCTGTGTAGGTTTCCATACAGTGCTGTGTAGGTTTCCACACAGTGCTGTGTAGGTTTCCACACAGTGCTGTGTAGGTTTCCACACAGTGCTGTGTAGGTTTCCACACAGTGCTGTGTAGGTTTCCACACAGTGCTGTGTAGGTTTCCACACAGTGCTGTGTAGGTTTCCACACAGTGCTGTGTAGGTTTCCACACAGTGCTGTGTAGGTTTCCACACAGTGCTGTGTAGGTTTCCACACAGTGCTGTGTAGGTTTCCACACAGTGCTGTGTAGATTTCCATACAGTGCTGTGTAGGTTTCCACACAGTTCTGTGTAGGTTTCCACACAGTGCTGTGTAGGTTTCCATGCAGTGCTGTGTAGGTTTCCATGCAGTGCTGTGTAGGTTTCCATGCAGTGCTGTGTAGGTTTCCACACAGTGCTGTGTAGGTTTCCACACAGTGCTGTGTAGATTTCCATACAGTGCTGTGTAGGTTTCCACACAGTTCTGTGTGTATCTTATCAAAAGTGTGCTAGTCACTATGGTTAGATTATTGGTAAAGTTGTCGCAATGATGATATGATCTGGATAGCATAATCTTCTTCACTCTTTAAGCTACATTAACTGAGAAACATGTCTCATGGATAGATGTGGTGGTGCCAAAAAATTGACTACTTTAGTTCAGAACTCCTTTACCAGATGTTTGAGACAGTCATTCAGCTGCTTGTAGCTAGAGTCTAGCTAGCTTATTCAAACCGCACAATTTAATACAATAAGTAATCTCGACCAATATTTACCTTTCGTGCAAATTGTTTAGCTGGAAGGGAAGTAGCTGTACCATGACAATAGGGGCAGTGTGGGTTAATTTAATGCACATCTGCGCGTTCTATACTTCAAAATTCTAAATGATTGTGTCCCTTTAGTCAGCCCTATAGGACAAAATTTTATAAGAGAAAAATATTACCATTTTTATAATTTTATATCGAAAAAAAGATTTAGTGTATTTATGGTCTGCATTGATAGTTCTATTAAAGTATAGATGCATATTTAAAGGAGTACTTAAGTTCCATATTGTGTGTGATGTAACTTTATACTGTGTGCAATATTTCCTGTAGTTATTTCTTGTGTACAATACTCTAAGTTCACTGAAAATGAATTATATGGAGGGTACTAACCCCTCTCTCTCTCTCTCTCTAATTAAACTCTTGCTAAGAGCAGTAGTGTTGTACTACTCTTGATTTAGGTCACTGTTAGAGGCTCTTGACTCTTGTTCAGACAGCTCTTTACCGTCAAAGACTTTTGTTCAGACTGCTCTTTACTGTCAAAGACTTGTTCAGACTGCTCTTTACTGTCAAAGACTTGTTCAGACTGCTCTTTACTGTCAAAGACTTGTTCAGACTGCTCTTTACTGTCAAAGACTTTTGTTCAGACTGCTCTTTACTGTCAAAGACTTGTTCAGACTGCTCTTTACTGTCAAAGACTTGTTCAGACTGCTCTTTACTGTCAAAGACTTTTGTTCAGACTGCTCTTTACTGTCAAAGACTTGTTCAGACTGCTCTTTACTGTCAAAGACTTTTGTTCAGACTGCTCTTTACTGTCAAAGACTTGTTCAGACTGCTCTTTACTGTCAAAGACTTGTTCAGACTGCTCTTTACTGTCAAAGACTTTTGTTCAGACTGCTCTTTACTGTCAAAGACTTGTTCAGACTGCTCTTTACCGTCAAAGACTTTTGTTCAGACTGCTCTTTACTGTCAAAGACTTGTTCAGACTGCTCTTTACTGTCAAAGACTCTTGTTCAGACTGCTCTTTACAGTCAAAGACTCTTGTTCAGACTGCTCTTTACTGTCAAAGACTCTTGTTCAGACTGCTTTTTACAGTCAAAGACTATTGTTCAGACTGCTCTTTACAGTCAAAGACTCTTGTTCAGACTGCTCTTTACAGTCAAAGACTCTTGTTCAGACTGCTCTTTACTGTCAAAGACTCTTGTTCAGACTGCTCTTTACAGTCAAAGACTCTGGACCTATAAGTTTCATCTTAACCAAAGAATCTATTTTCATTTCTCTCTTCATTTTGTCTGCAATATTTACGTCATACTTTAGGTGCAATGTATTTCTGATCTCCAACTTTATTTTTCTTCTCTTCATATCAAATTAATTTAAAAAATACTGTTCATTTACCAGAAAATTATAATTATTTTGTTGAAAAGTCTGATTTTTTAAATTAGTTTGTTATGGATTAATGAATATTTTTGTGAGTCACTAATATTCGTTTCGGTCACCATTTCAAAATTCTTATTTCAGTAACTAAACCCTCAACGCCTCCATTCTCAGTTCATCAAATCATGGCTCTTTGGTTCCACCCCAGAGGCTCTATCCTGAAGCTAACTGTGGTGAATGCAAGAGAAATTGTCTCTGGTACTCTGAACTGTTGTAATTTGGAGTAGCTATGTATTGTCTCATTTTACCATGTTTATCATTGTTCAAGGCTACTTTGCAGTTGTAGATTTAGGGTTATGCTCTTCAACTACGAGGTCTTAAATTTTTGTGTTAGGTAGACTCGTAGGCTTCATTTACTATCACCTCTTCATTTTTGTGTTAGGTAGGCTTCATTTACAATCATCTCTTCAATAATTTTCGACAGGGCATTGTATTTACGGTTAGTTAACCTCTGTAGTCAATATGATATTTGACTTACAAAACAAATCTGGTCTGTAAAAGTATTGCAAGTCATTCCTTGCTCTGTTCTGTAGCTAATTCCGAACATTTTCGTGTTTTTGGGATTATAAAAAAACTTGAAATTTCTAATCTGTTAGATAAGAATTAATCTTGTTTTTTATGTAAAATTATTTGTTTATTGATTAATTTGTTGAAGTTTGTTATACCAATAAATGAGTAGGATTTTTTAGTAAATGTATTTCTATATTATCATATTCCTACGTTAATTTTTATATTCTTAAGCTGTTATTTGTTAAGTCCAAATATTTTTGTAAATAGATAAGTTTCGGATACGTGCCATTAACACACAAAACAAAATTGTTAAGTATATATAAATATATATAATATATAAAAGAGAATAATAGATATATTTATTGATTGAGCTTTACATGTGGTAATAGTATCTTTATCAATATATGCACAAGTCTAGACTTTTCTGACTATTTACTATCTTCGTAATGGTGAACGCACATCTTGTAAGGATTCTTTTGACTCTCAATCGTTTTGAATGTAATACAATCTACAGATCTCTGCGTGGTTATTATTTACCCTCCAGGGAGCGGGAGTGAAAAAATAGAACTTAGGGAAAAGGCACTCATTGTACTCGGAAAGTGGTCGTCTCGTGAACCAATACGGCCCTAAGAAATTTCTAATTGATGCTTGTTGACACCCACTTTCCGTCTACTGAGACGTTCCTTTTGTGGTGCACGGACGTCGTGAGGTAGGAAATTGGAACAAGTAAAGCTTGTCGCCCACCTGATCGGATCGGAAACGACGCGGAAGTCTCGGAACTGACACGACACGACGCTCGTACACACACCAGTTCAGACGACTTCGGAAGGGTAACGGTGCCGACATCAAAATACTTATAAGAACATAACAATTAAAAGTTCAAATTTATCGATCATGACAACTATTTTATCCGAGAGGTATTTGATAAAAAAAATCGGTAGCATCGTTGTTATTTTAATTTTCAGTTCGAATCTTTCTAATTTATTACCATATTAGTGTACTTCCCAATTGAAATTAATGCTTTTTCCCAAAAAAATATATATAAAGAAAAATATGTTTAAAAAAATATGAGTGAATTTATTTTTATTTAGAATAATTATATAAGAAACATATAAAAAAATGTATACAAAAAATATATATACAAACAAATGTATGCAAATAAAATGTATTCAAATGAAATGTATGTAAATGAAATGTATGTGAATGAAATGTATGTTAATGAAATTTATTTAAATGAAATTTATGTAAACAAAATATATGTAATACAATTTATTCAAATAAAATGTTATTCTTCTTATTTCAATAACTTTTCGTGATCTGATTTATAATCATTAAAGTTAATTGAATGAAAATAATTGATTGTGTATTAATATCAACGTATTCATCACGCAGTAGAATATTCACAGCTATTCCAATCTTCCATATCCATCCCAGCCTCTCCATACAACGTTCTGCACATGCGCAATCTCTCGGACGCATCAGAACTATCAGAAAAATATTCTTTCGAAGATATCCGCGTCGTTTCCGTTCCGATCCGACGTGTCGTTTCGTTTCCGATCCGAGCAGGTGGGCGTTAGCACGTTCAAATGAATTGGTTAGATTTTTGTCTGATGCTTCGTGTCCGTTCCGATGCGTCGTTTCCGATCAGGTGGGCGACAAGCTTAAAGCTGTATAAACTCTTAAGCTATTGTTCGTGTAAGAGCCACAAGGGGTTTATTTCGAATGGAAAGGAGGTGGCGGTCCTTGAGCTCGAAACTGTTTAAAAACATCCTTATTAGTTATTAAATATTTACCAATGAAAAACTTGTTTGAACACTAAACACATTATGGTGCGTACGGTCCCTATGTTGGCGTTCCCGTGCAACCACTACAATATGTACGATTCCGTCGTTATGTCAAATATCAAATTTATTTACTTACAAACAAGAATAGATGTTTCTCCCGCCATTTTCGTTTGTTTGTGACGTCACTAAGGACAGCTCGACGTGCTATCTACCGTGTCGTCGAGTTCCACGAACTTGACAAAGGTTCTTTGTCACGGGAAAGGTTGGTTCTCGTAGAGCTGAGGGACGTCCTTCGAGTTCTTCAGCACGGGAACGCACCGTTACATATTATATTGCATTTAGGTACCTACATTGTATCAACTTTCCCTAATCACTGGACTGAGTTTAGGAACGGGGCTCAAATGCCTCGTGTTATGGCGCCATATTTTGAAAACATTTAATAAAAGCTTATGTGTAAGCAATGTTTAATGAATTATGAATACCTAGTCTCTTCCGTCCATGTTGCCAAGGATCATTGAAGACGTTTTAAAATTTTGGTAGACAAAAATTCTCTTAATACCCAATAAAATCTTGCATCTAGTGTAGCTACCTAGTACCTAGACTAATTTGACGCACAGTTCCAGACTGTATTTTATGCATTGCTTACGAGGGAGACGAGAGAGACAGAATATGGTTTAGAGAAGAACCAACTGCTTATGGCTGGGAGACAGGGATGAGGAGAGATGCTTGACTGCTTGATATGTGGGTGGAGAGGTGGGACAGGTGGAGGATTTGTTGCACTTTGTGTTGGATTGTGGAGAGCTGGAAGAGGAGAGGAGGGAGGCTTTTGAGCTGCAGAGACCGAGGGTGGAGGGGAGACAGGCTGTTGTTGGAGACTTTTTGTTTGGAGAGGAGGGAAGAAGAAAGAAAAGTGAAGTTTTGATGAAAATGTGGAGGAAAAGGAGAGTGATAGAAAGAAGAGAAGAGTGAACTGGATAAAGATGTGGAAGAAGACTGGGGATGATCCAGTCTGCAGAATATGGAACATTTTTCCAAGACTCTCTGCGGGAGTTTTCGATAGAATTTTTAGAAATTTGAGATCTCTGCGGGAGATCTTTAATTAATTCCTATGTTACCATTGATTTAGCTGCGGGAGATTTTGAATTAATTTCTATATTACCATTAATTTAGCTGCGGGAGATTCTGAATCTGCTGCTGAGAGTCAGAGAGAAACTGTCTCTCAAATTAAAATCTCTGTGGGAGAAGAGACACATTCTGCAGACTGGGGGATGATGAAGCCGATGAGAAGGCGCATTCGAAGATAAACTGACTGACTGACTGAATTCCTCTGACTTTTCCAAAAATCTATAAAATATCTTCCAACATTTCCTCTTATTTTGGTTAGCAACTTAGCCAGACTAGGCTAGGTTACTGAGTAGTCCTCCAATATTTTTCCAATTTCCCCTCCCAAAACCAGTCTGGAAAACTGCTTAGGCTAACAGATGAACTCTATATGCTAAATGCTGCGGATAATACAATTTTTAGTAATTTACCATTAATGTTTGAAGTCTGTAAAACTCCCACAGAGTAATTAGTTCATCAGAAAGCACCTATTTTTCCAGACTGGTCCCAAAATTAATAGTAATATAGGGTTAAATGGCTAAAAGTCCTATGACATTGCAGGAATATTATATTTATTTTAGAAATTTGAAAAGTTCTCAGACATGTCAATTTGTCTGAATTGCCCCCAGGGCCAGCCAAGTAATAAAGCATGTCCAAACTCGCCATTTTAATGGCGAGTTTGTGACAGTTATTTTGAGTCCTTCAATTGCAAATGGCGAGTTTTATCTATTTTTCTCCTATTCTACAATGTTATTTTGGAGAGAATTTATGAAAATTTGATCATTTTGGAGAGAATTTGTTGAATTTTGGAGAGAGCTGGAGAGACAAATGGCGAGTTTATGAGACATACAATATTACTTGGAGGGCCAGGGGCTCTATCCTGAAGCTGTCTGTGGTGAATGGAAGAGAAGGGGGGTGGCCCATGTTTTAAAGTATGGACAAAGTTGCCAGTATATTGGCAACTTTTGAGAGGTAAAATAAATGTAAATACCTAGCTTAAAATAAGGAGTAAATAAGTAAATGACTCATTAAATAGTCTCAAGAGATACACATGCATTAGACATGAAGCATAAGAATGTTTTCAAGTGTAAAATCTTCACTAGATAGGTAGGAACTAGGAAGTCAACTTCCTTTAAAATATCTTAAATGTGACGACCTGAGGTCGCCACATTTTTTGAAAAAGTCAATGGAATTTTTGGCACCAAATACTCAACCATGTTTTAAAGTATGGACAAAGTCGCCAGTATATTGGTGACTTTTGAGAGGTTAAATAAGTTGGAAAACCTGTAAATTACAAGTAAATCACTGCTTAAATAGTCTCAAAGAAATACACATGCATCAGGCATGAAGCATAATCCATAAGGATGTTTCCAATTGTAAAATCTACACTAGGAACTCAAATTTCTCATTAAAAGTATCTTTAGTGTGGCGACGCCGACCTGGATTCATTTTCTCATTAAACTGGCGACTTTCCTGCCACACATTAAAACAGGGGGGGTGGCGTCCCTTGGGCCCCGAACTGTAGTAATTTGGATTATGGATTGTCTTTTTTCATTTTCACCATGTTTACCAAGTAATAGAGCATGTCCAAACTCGCCATTTTAATGGCGAGTTTGTGACAGTTATTTTGAGCCTTTCAATTGGTAATGGCGAGTTTTATCTATTTTTCTCCTATGTTACAATGTTATTTTGGAGAGAATTTATGAAAATTTGATCATTTTGAAGAGAATTAGTTGAATTTTGGAGAGAGCTGGAGAGTTTATGAGACATACTATTTTACTTGGCATGTTTATTATTTTTTTTAACGCTACTTGCAGTTTTAGAGGATAGCGCTAGGGTTATGCTCTTCAACTACGAGTTCTTAGATTTTGTGTTAGGTAGGCTCGTAGGCTTCATTTACTATCACCTCTTCATTTTCCTCTTCCATCCGTGAGTGCAGCCACCGGTGCTTGTGTCCCGTTTCGTCACATTCCTTGGTTAGTGACTGCATTCAAGGAGTAGCTTTTCTGCATCCATGAGCATTGTCACTGACGGTGGTAAGTGACTTTACTTTGTTCATGGAGCCACTTTCCTCCTGACTGCTTCTTCCAGTCCCTTGTATTTAATTTCCTTTTGACGTCAGCGATATGGCCTTTGGTTCCGAAGCAGACGTTAAACCCCTACTAAAATAAATTGTCAAATGAATTTACCATCTGGTAAGTTGGTAACCATCAATTTACTATTTAATACTATAGGTATTACTATTTGATGGCAATGGCATCAAATACAAATAGTAATACCTACACTACAATCTGGGATTGGTAGATGGGCCAGCCGCCAGTCTGCAGAATATGGGACATTTTTAACATTTTCTGTGCAAACAATCAGCAATCCGTAATTTTTTCCTAGGTACTATATTTACATTAAATTTACTGATAACAGAAGCCAAAATGGAGGATTTCTTGGAGAACAGTTTACCAGTTCATGCAGTTGCCAGTCTGAGGTACACCAATTGGTGATTGGTCCATAGGCATTGTAGAAAAATAACTAGGTACATAATTTTCTCTAGTCCTATCCTATAGCCTATGCTACAATGTTTTTCTATAATAATTGTGCCAGTCCCAGACTGTATTTCATGGTAAACTCCACCGACATGTCAGTGGAATTTTCCCCCCTTTGAATATAATATTCTGGCAAAGTTGGTGGGTTTTTAGCTATTCATTCCTATGTTACCATTAATTTTTGGTGGAAAAATGGAGAAAATGTTGGTGGATCAGCCAAATTAGCCAGTCAGCAGAATGTGTCTCTTCTCCCGCAGAGACTTTTAATATGAGACAGTTACTCTCTGACTCTCAGCAGCAGATTCAGAATCTCAATCTCCCACAGCTAAATTAATGGTAACATAGGACATAGGAATTAATTCAAAATCTCCCACAGAGATCTCCAATTTCTAAAATTTCATTCAAAAACTCCCGCAGAGAGTCTTGGAAAAATGTTCCATATTCTGCAGACTGGCAAATTAGGTACTGGAAATTTATGGTGGATTTTTTCAGTTTTTTGAAAAAGTCAGTGGGATTTTGTGCACCAAATACAGACTGGACTGTAGTGGTAAAGTGCCAAGTAAAATAGTATGGCTCATAATCTCGCCATTTTGCTCCAAAAGTCACCAAATTTCTCTCCAAAATGATCAAATTATCATAAATTCTCTCCAAATTACCATGTTTGTGTGGCAGGAAAGTCGCCAGTTTAGTGAGAAAATTAGTCAAGGTCGCCACATTTAAGATACTTTAAAGAAGAAATTTGACTTCCTAGTCAAGATTTTACACTTGAAAATATCCTCATGCTTCATGTCTGATGCATCTGCATCTCTTGAGACTATTTTATAAGTGATTTACTTGTTATTTACAGGTTTTTCGACTTATTTCACCCCTCAAAAGTCGCCAATATACTAGCGACTTTGTCCATAATTTGAAACATGGCCAAATTAACATTGTAGCATAGGAGAAAAATAGATAATTCCCGCCATTTGCAATTGAAGGGATCAAAATAACTGTCACAAACTCGCCACTAAAATTGTGAGTTTGGACAGGCTTTATTACCTGGGTAAAGTGTTCATAGAGATCTCTTACCTAGGCTATTCTGTTTGTAGCAAAATTAAAATAGCTAGGTATTAGGTAATAACCTAAATAGTGAATAATTGAATATATAGGGATTAATTCAAAAAAATTCTGAGAGAATATCCCAAATATCTCTCATATTCTGCAGACTAGCGCTTAAAGCTATAGCCTAGGTAGGTAATTTTACAGATTGAAAATCTGTTTTTGTTTTCTCTAATTATGATGAATTATCAGGAGGGTTGTGGGGCTGTATTGCCATTTTTCAGTCTTTCATAGGCTGGCAAGCACCAATTAGGTATCTGAATTTTTTTTTTAATGTAAGCCAATTAATTAGCTTTAATTGACATTATTATTACTGACATATTCTATAACATGACAGGACTCTGGAGAGGACAACTAAGCCAAATTAATTAGCTATTACTTATACTAACTACTTACAGTTAACTAAGTATTTATAGAAACTTTCAGATTTCTTTCAAAGTAATCATACTAAGGAAAGTTAGTTACTCAAATTTTAGTCAGTGGTGTCATTCATATTTACATTATTCAAAATGGAAGAATTGAACTCGTACATGGAGAACCTTGATGAATATATTAATGATGAGAATAAATTGGTGAGTATTTACTTGTGATATTATTGGGTATCATGTCTTTTACCTGTAGCAAATTGTGTTATTGACTTGGATAATTTCCCATTTATCAACTGGCTCCATATATTAAATCATTACTTTATAATTTTAATTGGTATGATACCTGCAGGTATCACTGTATCATTGATACCAATTAAAATATAGTTAAAATGTTCAAGCATATAATCTTCTTCTTTTTTGATCAAAAAGCGAAACTGGTCAATAACTTAAAACTTGCCCCAATTATTACTTTTGTCCCTGGATAATTATGTAAATGAATTGGATACATTATTTGGAGAGACTCATTATTTCTGCAGATTTGTTTTTATTTGTCTTATTTTATTCATATTTTAGAAGCTAGCTAAATACTTAAAAAAAATTAAAATTGAAAAATGGTAAAAACCACCAACCATAATATAATAACTTCATATTTTCAGGTTACTTACAAATTGTTCAGCATCACTCATGGTCTACCGTACAATGTTTCTAAAAGGTGAATCTTTACATCTACTTTATAATAACTTATATCGCTACTTCAAATACTTGCTTAACAGCTACTTCTATAATAACTTAACTAGCTACTTCTAATACTTGCTTAACAGCTACTTCTATAATAATAAAGTTAGTCTAAATTCCAACTAATCTGACATTTCCACATTTCTGTTTTAATATGAAAGAAGTTTATTATTATTATTCTATAATTTTTGTTATATGATCAAAAATATGGAAATGCCTAATTTGTACATGTTAACTTTTTCAGACTATTGTTCCACTACATCTCTCAACGTCCAGAAGATTCTCTTCATGTCACATACTTCGTATCTGGAGTTGTCAAATCGGAAAAACAAATAATTAATAAAGTGAGTAGCTAATTACTGTTATTTTTGTTCTTTTTAAGTCAGTGAATTCATTGACTGTTCTCATGTTCTTGTAGTACCTAACCCATGTGGTATTTATTCCTATAAATATACTGTTAGTGGGGCAGTGGTGGGATTTAAACTATCTAGCAGCAGTTCCACTCATTTACTTGTTGATGAGGAATTAAATTGATTTTTGCATATGTGATTATTATTTATTAATAAACCTGCCCAAATAAAATATCTTTATAACAATTAAGAACTACAACACACTTGAGATAAGGACATATAAGTTATTGGGGTAGAATATTTTACTATTTACCATCAACTAATTCCACTCGTATATAAAGTACTGGACCATTTAGCTAATACTAACTCAAGAGAACAAAACTATTCATTCATAAGCATATGTTATTTCTATGCATTCTGCCAACAATTTGAAATATATATATATATACATGTTTCACTCTAAAAAGGTATATAATCCAGGAACTGCTTCATGCGTTCTGCAAACTTTTATATTTTTAGGAACCAGTTGTGTGAACTCTTTGCTGCAGTAGGATAAGTTCAGTGTTATCGACTATTTTTATATACATTTTCGATCATACTAGAATACTCTATAAGATATATTTTGCTCGTTTTTGTAAATTAAATTACTAGGTTGTTAAAATGTTTAATTGTATATCTTTTCCTTCTATGATCAAAAATATGAAACAGTCTGATAAATTGGCTCTTGGCTTACCTAATACTAATCTTTTCATAATGTGCTAGCTACCTATCATTAGTAAATTTAGAAGATTTTTTATTGAAAAGTAAATATATTTTATTTTTTGAATATAACTAGCTTCTACTATCTATAACAATATAATCTTCACCAGGTCTCTATAGTTGCTGCTTGTGACTTAGAAACCACAAAGGAGTCTTTTGATGAAGTTTTGTGTGTTCATGTGTACAGTTTAAGCAAGAGTGAGCTCAAAGATCAGGCCTCTGCTTTGTTCTCTACTGACTATGACTGTGTCAAAAATAATTTACAGTCCGCTTCACAGTAAGTGCTTAACCCACAGTTAATTATCTGTAAATAGCTAGTGAAGAGTATGTTCTTTTCAATTGTAGGTAGAACTACCTACTAGTATTTATTTGACAACATTCCTGAATGTTATACAATTATCAAATGAAATGGAAATAGCTAGCAACAATATTTCTTCTAGATATTGATTATTTGTGACGGCTCATAGTTTTATTATTAATATACATATAGAGATGATATTGAACTCCTTTTACAGGCTGGGTGGTATAAATTCTACTACAGGCATTAGATCTGATGCTGATACAGCTATCTTGAGGGAAAAGGCAACCTACAGGTAGTTATGTTTGTCAGACTGATCATTCTTTAAGATAGTTTATAGCTACATCTTCAAAATTAGTTAGTAATTTTAATATGATACAATAATTATGTATATAGTTGATAACTAATTCTAAATTAGGGAAATCTCAATTTCATCTATAAATCAGATTATTTGAAATGTTTTAAATTGATGCTTAGACAATGTGTATATTTCTCTCCAGGCCTTCGACACCTGAGGACAGTCGCAAAGCTACAGATCCTCGTTTGGTGAAAACTGAGCCCACCACTCGCAAAGAAGAAACCAAAAAACAAACCACCTCAACAAAAGGTACTTGGTGATAGTTTTCTAAGACATTTTTCTAGTAAAAACAATCTCATTTATCAGATGAGAGGAGTTTGCTTTCTTCTATTACATGGACTTTTTTATGTGATTGCTATACCTATAATCACATGAACTTATAATTGGAGAGATGAATTAGGTAAGAAACAGTTAGATGCTCTATCTGTAACACATTACCTTCTTTTCATCTCATATGAGATCACTCAAAAATTACAAATTTCTCAATTATCTGTTGAAATTTACAGTTTACACATATTTTTTATGTCAATTAGCTATGTTCAATATCAGAGAAAAATACCTACTAGGAATAGAAAATAGATTATATAGCTATGCACAAATTTTGATAGATAATTACAAATTCAAAATGAACCCATAGTGTTATAACCTTAATTGAAGTATTTTCTATGTCAATTAGGTATATTTCTCTGATATTGGACATAATAGACTTAGAAAATATGTGTATTAATTTAATGATCTTACTTGAAACACAAGATAAAAGACGTATTATTTTGCATAAATGATAGTTTTGAGTCTTTAACACTGTTTATTTTCAGGAAATATTGCATCTATGTTTGCAAACAAGAACAGCGGGATAAGTAAAGTCAAAGTAGAGAAACCTGATGAGGATGTAAAGCCAACTAACAAGGTAATTAGATAGTAACTAACAATAATATAGCTTATAATATCATGATGTACTATCAGAGAAAAGAGTCACTGTGATGATGTACTATCAGAGAAAAGAGTCACAGTGATGATGTACTATCAGAGAAAAGAGTCACTGTGATGATGTACTATCAGAGAAAAGAGTCACTGTGATGATGTACTATCAGAGAAAAGAGTCACTGTGATGATGTACTATCAGAGAAAAGAGTCTCATTCAATTGCTAATAATATTCAGGAGCGTTCATTAGATTTACTTTTTCCACTCCTTCTTCATTCACTTTTTCCAGGCTCTTGCCAAGGCCACTGCCAAAGATGCTAAGAAAGGCGCAGGGAAAAACATATCTGGTTTCTTCATGAAAGGAGTCAGTCAGAGGCAAATCAAAGAGGAAGGTAAGTGCAATAAAATTTCATGAAAAGGCTAGGCTAAGTTTCAAGTTATCAGACAGTTCCACATTTTCGATCATAGCTATAAGAAAAAAATGTTATAATTTAACTTTTTACTTTAATTATTTCCTTCAAATATCATGGATGTCCGTTAAAAGAGAAAAAGTTAAACCATTATTATTATTATATACTTTGTTCATATGATAACTCGTATCTTACCCAAATTGTACCCTCATTTATTATAGCTACTTTTTTAACTCCTTTATTTAATTCTATTTATTAACAGTAGAGGAAAGCACTCCCGAAGTGAAAAAGAGTCCTGTGAAGAAATGTCCTGAAGTCGTGAAGAAAAGTCCTGAAGTTGTGAAGAAAAGCCCTAAAAAAGCCCCACCCAAAGTAAGTCTTAAGTTTTTTTATATTCATCTCCTTCTTCGACAAAAGAACCTTTTTCATTATTATTTTTCTTCTCTAATTCAAAGCAACAGCCACATTAAAGATGCAGTTATCACTTTATAGACAGTTAATTGTTGTGGCTATTTGATGGTTTATAATTCGTATTGCACTGCATAATAATTCACATACAAGTGTCCCTTTTCATCACAATCAATACTTGGTATTTCACTGCATTCACGGAGTAGCTTTTTTGCATCCATGAGCTTGTCACTGACATGTAGTAGGTGATTTCGATCATGGAACCACTTTCTTTTCTGACTGCTTCTTCCATTCCCTTGTATTTAATTTCCTTTTGACGTCAGCGATTTGGCCTTTGGTTCTGAAGTAGACGTTATAAACTCCTTATTAAATTATTATTCTCAATAAATGTTAATTTTGCCATCAGAAAACATTGGTGAAGCAATCGAAAAGGTCGAGAATTATGAAATTGGATTCCGACTCTAGTGAAGATGGTGAGTTGTACAGCAATATATTTTACTGATTTAATTTTAAATTATTTACTTTTACTCTATTATTGACCTCGGATTGTTTTTGTCTTTTACTCTTTTGCCTGATTTATCAATAAACTGAATGGTAGCTAGCTAACAGTTTTAGCTATGATAACTTTGTTTGAAATGTTAAATGTTCATTCTCACTTGTAGAAGAGGAGGCTAAGAGTGAGTCAGAGGATGAGGAGCCATTGCCTCCTACCCCTCCCCTTAAAGACTCTTCCCCTCCTCCCAAAGAATCATCTCCTCCTCCTGCTCCTTCCAGTCAAAGAGGAAAGAAAAGGAAACTCCTGGACAAGACTTACGAAGATGAAGACGGCTTTTTTGGTGAGATTAACTAAGTATTCTCTAAAACAAAATACAACTTTTTAATGCTATTTTGAATATGTTAATGAACTTATAGAATACTATTGAACTACTTCATTTTAAAAAGCCTTATTAAAATATGTAGCTAGCTATTTTCACAAACTAGCTGAAACTTCAATATGTGCGTTCGTTTGTCACATTTGTGTTCATAATATTTGTCACCAAATCTGCACCAACGTCATCTAGCGGTAGCTACAGCTGGCTATCCATTTGCCCAATGTAATTTCTAGAATGTATCAAAACAGTACATGTCTTATAGTTAATATTGTAAAATGAAATAGGAAAAATTGTTATTCCTTCAGTACAATCTAATTCTTCTGTTGCAGTAACCAAGAAAGAATATGTGGACGTGACAGACTCAGAATCAGAGGACCCCATCCCCTCCTCTCCCCCCTCGAAAAAGCAGAATAGAGGGGGTAAATCTCCCCCCAAACAACCCAAGGTCTCCCCCTCTAAAACTAAGCAGGCCTCTATCATGAACTTCTTCAGGAAAAAATAACCAATAGATGTACCTATCACCTCCCTATAGACAATAGATGTACCTATCACTCACAATAGACAATAGATGTACCTATCACTCACAATAGACAATAGATGTACCTATCACCTCCTGATAGACAATAGATGTACCTATCACCTCCCTATAGACAATAGATGTACCTATCACCTCCCTATAGACAATAGATGTACCTATCACTCACAATAGACAATAGATGTACCTATCACCTCCTGATAGACAATAGATGTACCTATCACCTCCCAATAGACAATAGATGTACCTATCACCTCCCAATAGACAATAGATGTACCTATCACCTCCCGATAGACAATAGATGTACCTATCACCTCCCAGTAGACAATAGATGTACCTATCACCTCCCAGTAGACAATAGATGTACCTATCACCTCCTGATAGACAATAGATGTACCTATCACCTCCCAATAGAGAATAGATGTACCTATCACCTCCCAATAGACAATAGATGTACCTATCACCTCCCAGTAGACAATAGATGTACCTATCACCTCCCAGTAGACAATAGATGTACCTATCACCTCCCAGTAGACAATAGATGTACCTATCACCTCCCAGTAGACAATAGATGTACTTATCACCTCCCGATAGACAATAGATGTACCTATCACCTCCCAGTAGACAATAGATGTACCTATCACCTCCCAGTAGACAATAGATGTACCTATCACCTCCTGATAGACAATAGATGTACCTATCACCTCCCAATAGACAATAGATGTACCTATCACCTCCCAGTAGACAATAGATGTACCTATCACCTCCCAGTAGACAATAGATGTACCTATCACCTCCCAGTAGACAATAGATGTACCTATCACCTCCCAGTAGACAATAGATGTACCTATCACCTCCCGATAGACAATAGATGTACCTATCACCTCCCAGTAGACAATAGATGTACCTATCACCTCCCAGTAGACAATAGATGTACCTATCACCTCCCAGTAGACAATAGATGTACCTATCACCTCCTGATAGACAATAGATGTACCTATCACCTCCCAATAGACAATAGATGTACCTATCACCTCCCAATAGACAATAGATGTACCTATCACCTCCCAATAGACAATAGATGTACCCATCACTCCCAATAGACAATAGATGTACCCATCACTCACAATAGACAATAGATGTACCTATCACCTCCCGATAGACAATAGATGTACCTATCACCTCCCAATAGACAATAGATGTACCTATCACCTCCCAATAGACAATAGATGTACCTATCACCTCCCAATAGACAATAGATGTACCCATCACTCACAATAGACAATAGATGTACCTATCACCTCCCGATAGACAATAGATGTACCTATCACCTCCTGATAGACAATAGATGTACCTATCACCTCCCAATAGACAATAGATGTACCCATCACTCACAATAGACAATAGATGTACCTATCACCTCTCAATAGACAATAAATGTACCTATCACCTCCCGATAGACAATAGATGTACCTATCACCTCCCGATAGACAATAGATGTACCTATCACCTCCTGATAGACAATAGATGTACCTATCACCTCCCAATAGACAATAGATGTACCTATCACCTCTCAATAGACAATAAATGTACCTATCACCTCCCGATAGACAATAGATGTACCTATCACCTCCTGATAGACAATAGATGTACCTATCACCTCCCGATAGACAATAGATGTACCTATCACCTCCCGATAGACAATAGATGTACCTATCACCTCCCGATAGACAATAGATGTACCTATCACCTCCCAATAGACAATAGATGTACCTATCACCTCACAATAGACAATTGATGTACCTATCACCTCACAATAGACAATAGATGTACCTATCACCTTCTGATAGACAATAGATGTACCTATCACCTCACAATAGACAATAGATGTACCTATCACCTCCCAATAGACAATAGATGTACCTATCACCTCCCAATAGACAATATATGTACCTATCACCTCCCAATAGACAATAAATGTACCTATCACCTCCCGATTGACAATAGATGTACCTATCACCTCCTGATAGACAATAGATGTACCTATCACCTCCCGATAGACAATAGATGTACCTATCACCTCCCAATAGACATTAGATGTACCTATCACTCTCAATAGACAATAGATGTACCTATCACTCTCAATAGACAATAGATGTACCTATCACTCCCAATAGACAATAGATGTACCTATCACCTCCTGATAGACAATAGATGTACCTATCACCTCCCGATAGACAATAGATGTACCTATCACTCACAATAGACAATAGATGTACCTATCACTCTCAATAGACAATAGATGTACCTATCACCTCACAATAGACAATAGATGTACCTATCACCTCCCGATAGACAATAGATGTACCTATCACTCACAATAGACAATAGATGTACCTATCACTCACAATAGACAATAGATGTACCTATCACCTCCCAATAGACAATAGATGTACCTATCACTCCTCAATTAGCTACACTAATAATTTACCGTTAAAAATACTCCTTCAGACTGTTTCAGATTAGTTTTTGTATTGTTGGGAATGAAGTTACGAGCTTCAGAATATATTGTATTTAATCTCCTTGATTTACTTATTTCCTATGTTTCTAAATAATATTCATTAATCATATATAGCTACTCTTATTTATTTTTCTAACAGTAGGGTAAGTTACGAATTATCGAACAGTTCCACATTTTCGATCATGTAATAAAAATGTTTTGTATTCATTATTATTTAACTTTTTAATGTTTTAACTAATTTAAGTTACTAATATTATTATAAAATATTAATAATTTTTTTTTAATATTAACTTTTTATTATTATTTATATAAGTAGCTAAATGTTACTAGCTAATTTCTATATATATATTTTTTGTATGATCGAAAATGTGAAACCAACCGATAACTCGGAACTTGCCCTACAGAGTTTGCTTTCTGTCTCAGATCTTTAAACTCCCTTGTATTTCCATTTCTTGTGACATCGGCTGTAGATATTGCCTTTTATTTGAGTTAGACGTTAAACCACTAATTTAATTGATTTTTTTTTGGTGAAGTGATAAGCCATTAAATTTAATATCACCCAGGGCTCTTTTCTTTCAGAGAATAGAGTAGGGGTTAGACACCCCCTGGTCCCCCTGTCTAAGACAGGTAGTTCTAGGGTAGGTTCCGAATTACCGAACAGTTCAAGATTGTCGATAATTTAAGAAAAATATATTAGTAATAGTGTACTTTCCTGTTAAAAATAACGGGTCATCATCAATAGAAATTTATTTCCCGTTACTAAGTTACCATTAATGAATTCAATTAAATTTTCTGCATAGTCTTGATTTATTTTATAGATGCAATACATTTAAAAATTGAATAGAAACAGGTATTTAAATATCAAGTCAATATAGTTACATTCTTTAGGTTTAATACCCGTCTTGTAAAAGCGACACCAAATAAATGAATAAACACACTAAGGAAATTATTAGGATAGATTCGATATGTTGAAGAAATAAAGTCTTGACTAGCTATTTTGTATATCAAACTTGGAAAATGTTGTTTCTTTAAAGAAGGGGTGCTTCTAATTTTCATATCAAATATTTTATCCTAATATGATGAATAAATATTGATTAGTAACGGATGTGAAATATTGCGTCTCAAATCAGTGTATTTTCAGAGAAAATTGAGTTTTTATTAGTCAACATAAGTTTATGCGATCATCTCATAGATGGCGTTGATCACATTATTTCCAGAACAATCTTCACGAACGTTTATAAAATGTCTGTTCGTCTTCTAAAATAAGCTATAAATATTTGAAGTTGTGATTTATATACAATATACTAATGTCTCAGGCTTGTGACAATATGCACTAGAAAATAGTGCATATATATGCATTTAATACTTTGCATATGCATATATTTTCATGCATATGCATTTAATTTCTTGCATATGCATTTAATTATATGCAATGGATTTTGCATATCATATAACAAACTTTTACAGGAGTGATAAAGCCAATTAGGAAAAGATCTGTTTGTTATATTTAATTATAACATTCTATTTGAGGTTTACAATTTTTTTCAGTTATTAGCTAAAATGTTTTTGTACTGAGAAAATATTGTATCTACATCACATGACACGAGTGGTGTGTGAACTAAAGAGGTCCTATCAAATGGAGTGAGCTGTTTGATGACTTCAGTTTCTTTTCCTTAGACTAATTCCCATCTCGAATAACAATGAAATAGCAGTTATTGTTGGACAACAAGGTGACTATTTTTTCAAGAAACTTCTCTCTAGATAGTTATGTTATCCAAATGTTTTTCATTATATCCATGGTAGCTACTATTTTTGACATGGCCATGCAGTCCTTGAAATTCAAGCTTATCTTTGTGAGATGCTATCATAGAAAAATTAGCATCAATGAACATCAGAGTTGTTTTCTAGTCACTGTTCTGTAATAGATCATGGCATTCACCACTACATGGTGCTACAACTCAAATAATTTACTAGCAGTGTTCATTCAAGTGCCCCATCTTATTATGACTGGAGTTGATGGGAAGCTGGACATCAGGATAAAGTGCTTCGAACTTCAGTCTTATTAAGTTATTTGTGGAGCTTCTTAATAAAAAAAATTGTCTATTGACATTAGAATAGCATTTTCGGATTAATTCCGATTCTAAATTTAGTCCGTATGCCAAATATGTAACGTGTATCCTCTTTGGATTTTAACCATAGAAGGCGCAGAATCGCTACAGGCAAGTAGAATGTTTTCACATGGAATGTATCGTTACGTTCACAGGCAGACCATGCAAAACCTACCCTACTACACTCCACTATTACAAATTGAAAATACCTCTTACTCAAAAGGAATACAAAATAGTGTTTCATCGACGACCTTTTCCGTAAAGGTCCCCTCCAAGAATTTTTTTATTGCTTTAATAATCGAGGCTGATGTTTCTTATTATTTTTCTGCAAGCTCCATCAAATTTGATGGCATATTTTTAATTTTAAATCCTTTCAAAGATTTTTATAATTAAAACTCTACAAAACCTATTTTACTTCCAACTTACTGATTTTCAGTCTGAAGAAAAAGAATGTACACCATTTGTTACAATTTTCAAAGAGGTTTTAGGTATAACAAATTCGTTTAATATTCGTGTACAAGTATAAAATTGAATAAACTTATTATAGAAACGTTTATATACCTTAGGAAACAATTAACATCTCAAACGAAGCAAAAAACGTATTGTTTGTTTATAAAATACAAATTTGATTTCAAAACAAAGAGTAGAATCTTCACGATTGTTGCACACAAAGTATTAAAAACTTTTAAAAAAGAAAATAATAAAATATATACTGAACCGAATTGAATGTCTTTTGCGGAATAATGATCGTAGACCTTAGTTCTATTATATTATGTAATAAACCCATTGTTTCCCCGGAGCCTGTAGAGGACCTTTAAATTCCCGTTCCATGTTGCGAAGTCTTTCATCTTTGTCAACTTTAGACATTCTTTTTATCAGTATTACTATCTTTTGTTGCATCTCTGGTGAATGATGCTACGATTTTTTTTTTTGTTACCATGAAGTACAGCAATTTATATTTTAAATCTTTTACGAAGCACTACGAGAATATAGCGCTATACTACTTGCTCTCTACAACATTACAACTACATATATCAAAGGAGCCCTGTTAATGCGGCTAACACCAGCTTCGACCCTACTTCCAAATGTGAAACATGTTGTTTATAATGTCTTGTTCGAAATAATATCACTTTAGACACACATGATGGTTAGGGTAGGTTACGAATTATTGGTCAGTACTACATCTTCGGTCATATAAAAAATATCATTATTACAAAGTGCTATCTAATAACAAATTTTATATTGTTTTTTCTCATGTGTCCGAAGATGTAGTACTGACCAATAATTCAGAACTTACCCTGTGTTATATATAAAGTAAGAGTAATTTATAGGTATTTCTAAGATAAGAATTAAACTAAGCTGTACATTGGAGCCTCTAGCCCCCAAAACATAATGAGGAAGAAAGTGAAAAAAATGAAAGAGAAAACTTAAAAAACCATACAAAAGAACATTGGGAAAATATAAACTAATGAATGCAAAAACAAAGTTCACGGTGCTCTTGCTACCGTATCTGGTTTAATTGAAAATGACAGAAATTCTGGTATCCCTCTAAAAAAATCAATCGTTCCTTTGCCTGAGAACAGCACATTTCCTTGCCTGAAGTGTTTGTTTCAGTCCATTTTATATTTACTTCCTTCATATCCATATACATATTTTTGTTAATTTAAAGTACTGTACTTATTCATTTCTATTTTAGCAATTAGCTAATTTGCATATATACTTTATTATCCAATGCACATGCAAGTTTTAAATGCATATGCATTATATGCTATGTCACAACCCTACTAATAAATAAAGTATTTTTAGAGTGATATTTAACAATACTACTCGCAGATACACAAATGTTTCTTGCACAACGTTTGTGGTAATACAACAAGATGGTGTCAATGACTCGTGCACAGCTTGTGCTATTTGTCAATAGATGGCGCTTTTTCAAAATAAATTAAATTTTCTTTTCCTTAATAAGTGTTATTTAGATGAACAGAGTATGTAATCATACATAATTAAATACGCTGATTCCATTAAAACACATATTAACAAATGTTTGATTTTACCCACACCTCACAATAAAAAGTGCTAGTACGTTCCTTCACAATGCTGCAATACATGTATAGGGAATTTTTGTTTTCTCATTTAAAAAAATGGTAAAATGGTGTAAACCAACAATTGGATGCAGTTCTCTCTTGGTGAAAATATTTTCTTCATAGAAAATGAGATATGGAAGAAAATGTGATTTTTGGAGAGTGAAAGAAATGAATCTCCTCGAATTTTTGACGTAGAAAGAAAATATGGTTATCATTGGTTAGACTTCGGCAACAAATGTGCTGTCATTGTTTCAGATTTCGTCTCAGATCAATAGTTATGACGTCATTTTCGAAAAAAAATCAATCCCAGATGTTGAATTTTTTCAAAAAATTGTCCTTAACTTTGTTGCCAAAGTCATTGCGCATCTAATGATATCAATATCACAACTTTATGTCAAAAATTGACTGAGGAGATGCACAGGGTGAATTTCATTGTCATTTATAAGCGGCGGCAAAGGTATGAGCTCTACGAGTGCCAGTCATCTAGTTATTATATATCTTTAACAAAAATGTGGATCCGTCCGATAAATTGAAACTTATCGTACTGCCAAATATATTTTTGTGTGCATACAATTGCTTTTCGTTCCAAGTAACACAATTAAAAGATAAAACTAATTACTCACTTGTTATTGACTTTTCATACTCGTAATTCATTCGCTCCTTGAAACTTTTATCATTGAGCTTTCAATGTAGCTACATCATAGTAACCCTTCATATCAATTATATACCCCGCTTTTATTTCCAATTGTAAATCGTGTTCAACATGTTCCAAGCTGCTTAAAATGAACGCGTTAGAACTAGTTCAAACATTTATACTTTCCAACATTAGATCAAATTAATGTTTTTTAAATAAACTTAGAAAGATCTTTATCAATATAGCAATGGCTTACCAATTGCGTGGTAGTAGACCACCTCCTATGAATAGAAATGGCGGAGTCAGGGAATCGAATTACTGCATGAAACCTCGGAAAAACTACTTGGTTCAAGCGACAAAATTCTACTATTCGGATATGGACATATTGCTGGGTAAAGATTTAACGACATCTGTTGTGCAGGTATGTTATTGCACTGTGATAGCTGCAATGTTTGTTTGCTCCTGAAATATACTTCATTATTTTCTTTTTTTCAGATACCAAGTGAGTGCACAGTCTATAAGAAAGGATGTGTTGTCAAAATTTCAACTGAAGTCAAAGCAGCGAGATGCATCACTCACAACATCAGGCAGCTGAAAAGAGACTTTTTACTGCAAGTATGTCATATCTTAGGGTAACAACGAGACATTCTACTTCAGAGTATGTCATATCTTAGGGTAACAACGAGACTTTCTACTTCAGAGTATGTCATATCTTAGGGTAACAACGAGACTTTCTACTTCAGAGTATGTCATATCTTAGGGTAACAACGAGACATTCTACTTCAGAGTATGTCATATCTTGGGGTAACAACGAGACTTTCTACTTCAGAGTATGTCATATCTTGGGATAACAACGAGACTTTCTACTTCAGAGTATGTCATATCTTAGGGTAACAACGAGACTTTCTACTTCAGAGTATGTCATATCTTAGGGTAACAACGAGACATTCTACTTCAGAGTATGTCATATCTTGGGGTAACAACGAGACTTTCTACTTCAGAGTATGTCATATCTTGGGGTAACAACGAGACATTCTACTTCAGAGTATGTCATATCTTAGGGTAACAACGAGACATTCTACTTCTGAGTATGTCATATCTTAGGGTAACAACGAGACATTCTACTTCAGAGTATGTCATATCTTGGGGTAACAACGAGACATTCTACTTCAGAGTATGTCATATCTTAGGGTAACAACGAGACATTCTACTTCAGAGTATGTCATATCTTAGGGTAACAACGAGACTTTCTACTTCAGAGTATGTCATATCTTACGGTAACAACGAGACATTCTACTTCAGAGTATGTCATATCTTACGGTAACAACGAGACATTCTACTTCAGAGTATGTCATATCTTAGGGTAACAACGAGACATTCTACTTCAGAGTATGTCATATCTTAGGGTAACAACGAGACTTTCTACTTCAGAGTATGTCATATCTTAGGGTAACAACGAGACTTTCTACTTCAGAGTATGTCATATCTTGGGGTAACAACGAGACTTTCTACTTCAGAGTATGTCATATCTTAGGGTAACAACGAGACTTTCTACTTCAGAGTATGTCATATCTTACGGTAACAACGAGACATTCTACTTCAGAGTATGTCATATCTTGGGATAACAACGAGACTTTCTACTTCAGAGTATGTCATATCTTAGGGTAACAACGAGACTTTCTACTTCAGAGTATGTCATATCTTAGGGTAACAACGAGACATTCTACTTCAGAGTATGTCATATCTTGGGGTAACAACGAGACTTTCTACTTCAGAGTATGTCATATCTTGGGGTAACAACGAGACATTCTACTTCAGAGTATGTCATATCTTAGGGTAACAACGAGACATTCTACTTCAGAGTATGTCATATCTTAGGGTAACAACGAGACATTCTACTTCATAGTATGTCATATCTTAGGGTAACAACGAGACTTTCTACTTCAGAGTATGTCATATCTTAGGGTAACAACGAGACATTCTACTTCAGAGTATGTCATATCTTAGGGTAACAACGAGACATTCTACTTCAGAGTATGTCATATCTTGGGGTAACAACGAGACATTCTACTTCAGAGTATGTCATATCTTAGGGTAACAACTAGACATTCTACTTCAGAGTATGTCATATCTTAGGGTAACAACGAGACTTTCTACTTCAGAGTATGTCATATCTTACGGTAACAACGAGACATTCTACTTCAGAGTATGTCATATCTTACGGTAACAACGAGACATTCTACTTCAGAGTATGTCATATCTTAGGGTAACAACGAGACTTTCTACTTCAGAGTATGTCATATCTTAGGGTAACAACGAGACATTCTACTTCAGAGTATGTCATATCTTAGGGTAACAACGAAACATTCTACTTCAGAGTATGTCATATCTTAGGGTAACAACGAGACTTTCTACTTCAGAGTATGTCATATCTCACGGTAACAACGAGACATTCTACTTCAGAGTATGTCATATCTTACGGTAACAACGAGACATTCTACTTCAGAGTATGTCATATCAGGGTAACAACGAGACTTTCTACTTCAGAGTATGTCATATCTTACAGTAACAACGAGACATTCTACTTCAGAGTATGTCATATCTTACGGTAACAACGAGACATTCTACTTCAGAGTATGTCATATCTTAGGGTAACAACGAGACTTTCTACTTCAGAGTATGTCATATCTTACGGTAACAACGAGACATTCTACTTCTGAGTATGTCATATCTTAGGGTAACAACGAGACATTCTACTTCAGAGTATGTCATATCTTACGGTAACAACGAGACTTTCTACTTCAGAGTATGTCATATCTTAGGGTAACAACGAGACTTTCTACTTCAGAGTATGTCATATCTTGGGGTAACAACGAGACATTCTACTTCAGAGTATGTCATATCTTAGGGTAACAACGAGACATTCTACTTCAGAGTATGTCATATCTTAGGGTAACAACGAGACATTCTACTTCAGAGTATGTCATATCTTAGGGTAACAACGAGACATTCTACTTCAGAGTATGTCATATCTTAGGGTAACAACGAGACATTCTACTTCAGAGTATGTCATATCTTACGGTAACAACGAGACTTTCTACTTCAGAGTATGTCATATCTTAGGGTAACAACGAGACTTTCTACTTCAGAGTATGTCATATCTTAGGGTAACAACGAGACATTCTACTTCAGAGTATGTCATATCTTAGGGTAACAACGAGACATTCTACTTCAGAGTATGTCATATCTTAGGGTAACAACGAGACATTCTACTTCAGAGTATGTCATATCTTACGGTAACAACGAGACTTTCTACTTCAGAGTATGTCATATCTTACGGTAACAACGAGACTTTCTACTTCAGACTAAACTAGATGAACTATATATTGTTGAGTGAATATTTCGGTTTTGAATTGTTTTAGCTAAATAAAGTCACAAGCTCATCCTTTGCCAAGTAGGAAATACAGTGAAAAGAGAAATGTATCAAAGGAGTTGAATAAAGTAGCTACAGCTGATGAATTTGTGAAGGGTTTTGATACGATCAATAACTGAGTGCAAGTTTCTGTAGAGCAATGTTTTATGAGAACGTTTGACTGGAAATGTTGCTAGAAATGCATCACTATATATATATATATGTTGTTGTTAGCTACTCATTTTAGTTTTTCTTTTCAGAATATGGTTGGTGTATTGAACAGTTTTTCCACTGGTGTTATTTATATTGGTTTGCAGCCATCTGACTTCACTGCTATTGGGACAAAAGGGAGTCAAAACGATTTGGCAAACTTCATGATGGGAGTTCTGAAGATGTCTGAAAAAATAATAACTCCTGCTGCTAAATGTGGTGAGAAACTAATTGCGATTTTCTGTTTAATTTACTTTAGTTCTTTCTTCCCAATGCAGATATCAGGTTGATTTACTTTAGTTCTTTCTTCCTAATGCAGATATCAGGTTGATTTACTTTAGTTCTTTCTTCCTAATGCAGATATCAGGTTGATATACTTCAGTTCTTTCTTCCCACTGCAGGTATCAGGTTGATTTACTTTAGTTCTTTCTTTCCACTGCAGGTATCAGGTTGATATACTTTAGTTCTTTCTTACCACTGCCGGTATCAGGTTGATATACTTTAGTTCTTTCTTCCCACTGCAGGTATCAGGTTGATATACTTTAGTTCTTTCTTCCCACTGCAGGTATCAGGTTGATTTACTTTAGTTCTTTCTTCCCACTGCAGATATCAGGTTGATATACTTTAGTTCTTTCTTCCCACTGCAGGTATCAGGTTGATATACTTTAGTTCTTTCTTCCCACTGCAGGTATCAGGTTGATATACTTTAGTTCTTTCTTCCCACTGCAGGTATCAAGTTGATATACTTTAGTTCTTTCTTCTCACTGCAGGTATCAGGTTGATATACTTTAGTTCTTTCTTCCCACTGCAGGTATCAGGTTGATATACTTTAGTTCTTTCTTCCCACTGCAGGTATCAGGTTGATATACTTTAGTTCTTTCTTCCCACTGCAGGTATCAGGTTGATATACTTTAGTTCTTTCTTCCCACTGCAGGTATCAGGTTGATATACTTTAGTTCTTTCTTCCCACTGCAGGTATCAGGTTGATATACTTTAGTTCTTTCTTCCCACTGCAGGTATCAGGTTGATATACTTTAGTTCTTTCTTCCCAATGCAGATATCAGGTTGATATACTTTAGTTCTTTCTTCCCAATGCAGATATCAGGTTGATATACTTTAGTTCTTTCTTTCCACTGCCGGTATCAGGTTGATATACTTTAGTTCTTTCTTACCACTGCCGGTATCAGGTTGATATACTTTAGTTCTTTCTTCCCACTGCAGGTATCAGGTTGATATACTTTAGTTCTTTCTTCCCACTGCAGGTATCAGGTTGATATACTTTAGTTCTTTCTTCCCACTGCAGGTATCAGGTTGATATACTTTAGTTCTTTCTTCCCACTGCAGGTATCAGGTTGATATACTTTAGTTCTTTCTTCCCACTGCAGGTATCAGGTTGATATACTTTAGTTCTTTCTTCCCAATGCAGATATCAGGTTGATATACTTTAGTTCTTTCTTCCCACTGCAGGTATCAGGTGCATCCCAATTGTTGATGACATGAAGAGGATTATCAAAGATTGTTGGGTTGTGGAGATATTCATGCAAGGAAATTCGGTTTGTTTAGCTACTTAAAGTTTTATTTGATCTTAGAGATCCTTATGAGATAATGTGACGTAAAAGAACAATTTTAACTAAGGAAATAAAAGTTTAATAATATAGTTTAATATATGTTCTTTGATATTTCAAAGTTGCTGATTCTTTTTTTTTTAACTTTCAAACAAAATTTTTGATTTCAAAGCATTATCTTGGTTTATTTCTATACGTTTTTCAAAATGTTTCGTTTTATTCAGACGGAGTACTACAACCCTTTCAACGACTTGAGTTACTACTACTTCTCTGGAAATAAACTTCTAACGAAACCTCTGAAAGAGTTCTGCACTATTGTGCTTCAGAGCTGCTCCCATCAGTATTCTGACCAGGTAGGGGTAGTTCAGAGTTATCGAACGTTCCTCATTTTCGAGCATATAAAATAATTATCATTTTATTTCTGCTTTACTGCTATAGTTATTAATACAATAAAAGGCTAAAGAGGTAAATTAATCAAAATGATATATATTTTCGTATTTGATCGAAAATGGAATTCCTTGGTGCCTCTAACTGAAATAACTTTAAATTGTGTATTTTTTCTTATATGATTGAAAATATAGAACTGTCCGATAACTTGTAGCTTACCCTAACCACAATAGTCATGTAAACCCATTTTATTTTTCAGATTAAAGCTTTGGCAGAAAATATTGAAGATCTCGAGCTAGAAATAAAGTCTTTGAAAATGAAAAGTGTGGACGAAAATGCGGACTCATCAACAGATTTTGTTTCTTCTGACGTCAATAAAGATGTTTCTGTTCAGTGTGGTGTATTGGATGACTGTGATAAGTTTTCATGTCCACATTGCTGGTTAGCCGATTGTCCCGTGAATTGCTACTGACGCAATGGGCAAACTTATGCTCCCAACTGTGATATCTAAGATCTCGAGTTACTATGTATGGAATAAGTTGTTGTTTTTTGTTCATATAATGTGTTATCATTATTTTATATTCTTTTTGTGTAATAAATACCGATGTGAATGTATAAATTTTGTGTCCCACTTTCAACACTTAGATAGGAAAATAGTAAAATTGCTTAATATTTGTTGCTTAAAATGTAGAAGCAGTTTAGTCCGACCAACCTTTTTTCATAGTATCGTAAGTTAGTAACACAATACCTATTGAGACTGCTAAAATATACTGTAAATTTAATATATTTAAGTAATTGAACACAAACCTGGTTAAATTAACTAATGCATGATTTAGTGTCGCTGCTTATAGCTGGGTACCATTTATAGAGAACCACTGGTCTTACAAGATGGTGTGTGATTTTCATATCATGACTAAAGTAATGAGCTAAATTCTAAATATAGTGACATATCCAGTAACAGATTAACAATATTCCGTAGTTAACTTTGAGCATGTAAGGTCATTGACATGCACACTATATTGAATTATTTCTGACATAATTTAGGTAGATATCGGAATTGATCATTAATGATACGAAATTTTTGGTATCTATTTGAAACGGAATTCAATAATATAATAGATATCTAATTACCTGTATTGTTTTGATACGCATTGAACCGTTTCTTATTAGATTATAAACTATGTGGTCTAGAGTGAAGATTTTTTGATACTGAGGGAAGAAATAAATTTGATTTCTGAACCATGAATAAAATAGTTAGAAGGATACTCGCACTTGAAAATGACGCGAAAGTTGTGACGTCACGCGAGCGACTCATGACGTCACCTGGTATACAGATACTCATCGGAAATATTTGGTTATAGATCTTCATGAAATAACTTTTGATTACTTGGTCAAATAGATAATTAAATGCATCGTAAGTTAATATATAATTTTATGTATACCTAATACTGAAATCATTTATTGAATTTAGCTCAGATGATATTCAATAATAATTGGATTTGTGTCGACTACGATCGATTGTGTATTCTCCAACAATGATTGAAATTAAAGAACTGTAGAATAATTTCTAATATTAAAATGTAGGTATAAGAACTATTTATCACGATAAAATCGATATGGTGAAATATATAATTAATATTTGTCGGCGAATTTCTTCAATTAAGGAATGAATTAAAATCATAGATCACTAACTTTATATTGTTGTTCATAATATATACAAATTAACAAAATGAATAAAAAAGAACTGTATAGAATAAAGTAGCTAATAGCTGTATTCTTTAAACTAGTATTAAGCTACCGACTCAAGGTAAACAATACAAGAACCTTCATATCGTATTCCAAGTGACGTCACTTTCTTATTCTTTGTCGGTATTTCTGTCGAGTGCGTGTATCCTTCTAACTATTTAATTCATGTTTTGAACAGTATACATTCTGTTGGATATCTAATTTAAGTGTATTTCATATCCATTACCGGCATGCGCTACCAGAGCAATGAATTATGCACAACCCGATATTGAATAAATTTGGAGATGCTTGCTGGGAATATTTCGTTGATAAGCTGGTGGTGAACGTTGCGTTGACATTAATTTACTGTTTTGTTGAAATTCTATTAATTGTTCCGTCTTAAATTGACAAAGTGAACGCTATTTATCACAACTACAGTTTGGAAATAAAAGATCAATATTTTGTTCAATGAACATAAAAGACTGAAAGCAAGCTATCTTATACCAAAGAAAAAAGGAGATTCGTATCTTTTAAATATATGTCTGGAATGGTAAGAGTTGTTCAACCTTATAAATAACGTGCATTTGAAATAAAAAAAATTTATATTTAGTAGTATGGAACACTAATCAGTAACCACAGTTTACAGAAGTACCCTATTCTATAAACTGTGTCAGTGACGCAGACATCATTTATCTTTATGGAATCGCATTATATCCAACTTTTAGATCTAATAACCATTAGACCGATAATCATGGTGCGTTCCCGTGCTGAAGAACTCGAAGAACGTTCCTTCAAGGTACGAAGTACGGTCCCTCGGTTAGCGTTCCCGTGCAACCACTACAATGTGTACGATTCCGTGGTTTAGGAATTAATATCACTAGTTAATTAGGGAATGACTGTGAACAAGAGTAAATGTAATGTGCTTGTGTTTAATAGGAAGATGGATGTTAGAAGTATAAGAGGAATGGATGTAGTGAAGGATGTAAAGTATTTAGGAGTGAGAGTGTCAAGTGGGAAGGATGTTTTTAAAGTGCACAGAGAGAATGTTATGATGAGAGCTAGAAGGATGAGTAACATGACGTACTCTGTTATACACAAGTCGTGTAACAGAGTACTGATTGGAAAGACGTATTGGAAGAGTGTGGTGATGCCAAGTTTGTTGTATGGAAGTAGTGTGTTTTGTTGGAATGTGAGTGATATTGAGAGACTGCAAAAATGTGAGAATGCTGTGTGGAGGTGTGTGTTGGGGGCCCCATCATATGCACCTCTGGTAACTCTCCAGGGTGAGGTGGGGTCTTCAAGTATGAGAGCAAGAGATATGAAGGCGAAGTTGAATTATGAGAAGCATGTGAGGAATGGTGAGAATGAACTGTTGAAAATGATGTATGAGGATATGTGTGAATGGAACAAGTGTAAATGGTTAGAGACTGTGAAAGTGTATAGAGAGAGAGTGGGAGTGCGATTGAATGAATTGGATGATATGAGTAATGAATGTATAAAGAAAAAGGTGTATGCATGGGAGAGTGATAGGTGGAATGAGGAGAGAATGCAAAAGAGTACAATTGGTTTGTATAATGAATGTAAGAGTGAGATCAGAGATGAAGGATTGTATGAGAATGACTGGGGATCTGTTTTGCTGTATAGATGTAGGAGTAATAGTCTGAGGCTAAAGTGGAGAGAGAGATATGTGAATGGAAATGTTAATTGTGTTGCGTGTGACTTAGGAGTGGTAGAGAGCTTGGAGCACTTTTTGTGTGCGTGTGAGTGGTATGAGTGTGTCAGAAGAGAATTTGGAATGAGTGGTGTTAGTATGAAAGATCAGTTGTTTGGAAGCGGTTTAGTGTGGGCAAGGGAGTGTGGAAGATACTTGGAGTGTATGTGGAGAAGAAGAAAATTGAGAATGGATGAATGAATGTGTAAATATTGTATATATTGTTAATTATGAATTTTATGTTGTGATTTTTTTGATTTTAGTCTTTTAATAAAGATATTTTAATGGAATTTCAGTGCTGATATCAAAGCAATACTGGGGGACCAATAACCTGTAACCTGTAACCTGTAACCTGATATATATTATATATATTCCTTAATTTAAGAAGGAATTTAAGAGATGAACAGGGCCAGGACATCATGAATATGAATAGATTGGGTCAGTCAGGTATGATTAGGGGACTTCAAAAAATGAATAGGACTACCTTTGGTGAAGAGGATGTGAAGAGGCATCTGAGGAAGATAAAAGGGGGGAAGAGAGGTGGACTGGATGGTATTAGGCCTGAAATGTTTAAATGGTTGAGTGAAAGTCAGATGAGTGTTAGAGAATTGACAGAGTGCTTTAATAGTATAGTTACTGAGAGCTTGGTTCCTGAACATTGGAAGAAATCTAAGACTGTGCTGATTCCAAAGAAAACTAAACCTACTATCTCAGACTTACTTGCGTCCCATTACACTGAATGACGTCTCCTATAAAGTTTTTATGAGTTTAATCAAGGAAAAGATCTTTAACCATATGAAGGAGCAGAAATGTATTCTGGACTTGCAAGCAGGATTTACAGAAGGGAAGAAAATTGAAGACAACTTGTTGGTCCTAAGATATTGTATCAGTGAGTCATATCGGATGAAAAGACCATTATTTGTAACTGCCATCGACTTTGCAAAAGCTTTTGATTCAATTGATAGGAAGAATATTGTTAGAGTATTAATTAAGTATAAGTGTGACCCTATCATAATTGAATTGATAGCACAAATTTATTCGGATGATAGGAGTGAAATATGGTTCCAGGACAGAAATGTGGGTGAAGTGGGAATATCAAGTGGCATACGACAGGGTTGCACCGTTTCTCCTTGGCTTTTCGTGATGCTAATGAATGAGGTCATTGAAAAATTGGTATTAGCGAAGATAGGCTTCAGAAATGATAAAATCTAAATACCTGTTCTGATGTTTGCAGATGACGGATTGTTATTAGCGCAGACAGTGGGAGATATGAGAGTATTAATTAGAAGTGTAAATGAGGTGGCTGATGAGTTAGGGATGAGGATAAACAAGAATAAGAGTATAGCTTTGGTATTTAACAGTGAAAGAGGTTTTCGTGAAATTGAGGGAATAAAGGTTGGAATGAGTATGAAATATTTGGGTATCACAGTGAATACAGGTAGGGATTTCTTCAAATTACACAAGGAGAATAAGATCAAGGAGAGCAGAAGGTTCTCAAACTCAACTTATTCAGTAGTACAGAAAAGTTGTAATAAGGTGTTAATTGGAAAAACCTATTGGAAGAGCATTGTTTTACCATCTCTTCTGTTTGGAAACTCGATTGTGACTTGGAATAAGGGTGAACTAAAGGAGCTTCAACGAGAGGAGAACAAAGTATGGAGATTTATCTTAGGTGGACCAGCTTTTGTTGCCATTGCAGCTTTGAGAAGAGATCTGGGAGCATCAAATATGGTAAATAGAGACATGAAGGCAAAACTGAAATACACTAAAAGCTTAATGGAACATGAAGAGAATGAATTGGCAAGAATAGTGTTTAATGATATGTACAATAAAAATAAGGATAAGATGGTGAAAATGGTGAGACAGTACATGAGTGACATAGGTGTTGAGGATCTGGAGGAGTTGAGTACTGTTTCAACAGCAGAAATTGATAAGAGAGTAAATGAACTGGATCAGATGAAGTGGAGGAATGAGATGACGGGAATGACAACTTTGGAGTGTTACAGACAACATAAAACGGAAATCAATCAATAACATTTTTATGATAATACGTGGGAGTCCGTACTTTTATTCAGATTAAGGAGCAATTCACTGAGCTTGGGATGGCGAAAGAGATTTGTGGGGGAGAGTACAGTTTGCAGGATGTGTGATGATGGCGTGGAGGAGACTTTACAACACTTCATACAATACTGTGATTGCTATGAAGATCTCAGGATGGCTCACAGTGTTCAGAATAAGACACTGCCTCAGATACTTCTTTTTACTGATGGATGTGAGGCTAAGAATGTGAAGAAGTTGATTGGTAAAATGTGGAGAAGAAGAGAGAATAGACGAAGGGAAATTAGAGTGAATGAATAGAAAACTGAGAAGAGAGAATAGATGAAAGGAAATTAGAATTTGGTAGGAAATGGTTGGTATGTTGTATTTTCTTAGATAGGTAGTTTATAGGTCTCCTTGCTCTACACAATAGTAGAGTATAGAGAGACCTGTTAGAATGTTGATGTGTATAGTTAGTGTGTGAATGGAAATGAGTGTTATATTTTCTTAGATTGGTAGTTTATAGGTCTCCTTACTCTACACAATAGTAGAGTATAGAGAGACCTGTTAGAATGTTGATGTGTATAGTTAGTGTGTGAATGGAAATGAGTGTTATATTTTCTTAGATTGGTAGTTTATAGGTCTCCTTACTCTACACAATAGTAGAGTATAGAGAGACCTGTTAGAATGTTGATGTGTATAGTTAGTGTGTGAATGGAGATGAGTGTTATATTTTCTTAGATAGGTAGTTTATAGGTCTCCTTGCTCTACACAATAGTAGAGTATAGAGAGACCTGTTAGAATGTTGATGTGTATAGTTAGTGTGTGAATGGAGATGAGTGTTATATTTTCTTAGATAGGTAGTTTATAGGTCTCCTTGCTCTACACAATAGTAGAGTATAGAGAGACCTGTTAGAATGTTGATGTGTATAGTTAGTGTGTGAATGGAGATGAGTGTTATATATTTTCTTAGATAGGTAGTTTATAGGTCTCCTTGCTCTACACAATAGTAGAGTATAGAGAGACCTGTTAGAATGTTGATGTGTATAGTTAGTGTGTGAATGGAGATGAGTGTTATATATTTTCTTAGATAGGTAGTTTATAGGTCTCCTTACTCTACACAATAGTAGAGTATAGAGAGACCTGTTAGTGAATTTAGAATGGAAAGTGTGTAGTGTGAGAGTGAAATAAATATGTGTATGTGTGTATGTATATATATATATATGTATATATGTGTGTGTATGTGTATATATAAAAATATTAAGTGTAAAAATAAAAATAATAATAATGAAATATTCAAATGAACTGTATAAGAAAAATGATATTAACAATAATAAAAAAAAAATAGAATTTTAATGTAATGGTTTTTCACCTTGATTGTATGTCTTTATTTGTAAATAGTTAACTTGAAAATATATTTAAATATAAATTTTTTTAAATAAGAGTTTTTAAATCAAAATTTGATAAAAATAAAAACAATATGAACTTCAAGTGTTCAAGCTTACACGGTCATATTGCTACCTATATGTAGAGAGGTGGGGAGGGATGCATGTTTTTATAAATAATGATATGCATCTTTCTTTGCTTCAGCACTGGCGACATTATGATGAGGGTGTTGAGCGAGTCTAGAGTGCCGTAGCACATGGCCCTACTCTGCTTTTTATACTGATACTGATACTGATATCACCTAGTAAGGGAAGAAATTTCAACATATGAGAAAAAAATAACTAGAGAAGTTAGGGAAAATAAAAACAGTAGAAAATTGTGGGAAAATATAAATAAATTAAGAAATGAAGAGAAGAAAATGGGAGAGCAGTACCTGTTTGATGGCAATGGCAATATTATAAATGATTCACAACTTAATGATGAAATACTAGGTTTTTGGAAAGATATATATCAGAAACATGAAAACAATATGATAGAAGAATGGTCTGGTGATGGAAAAACAAGATATATTGAGAGATACGGTAACCAGGAATTAGTGCAGCAAGAAGCTAATAATGACCAGGACAATTTTATAGGTTTTCTGTGGAGGATTGCTAGAGGAGAAAGGTCCCAAATGTCGAGAGAAGAAATTGCTGGATACAGGCCAGACTGAAAAGTATAGCAGGATTTGTGGATTAATCCTGCGCCCAAGTCCTATTTAATTCATATGTTTCCATGTTATTTGCTGCGCCCAAATCACAATTTCCGTAACAAATCCTGGGTCTGTGGAGACCTTCTTTTCAGACTGGGATACAGGGTAGGAAATGAGATTGTCAACCATAATGGAAATGAAAATATAAATGTTGAATGGATGCCAAATTTGGAATTTACTACAGAGGAAGTCCGCAGTCAACTTAGGAAATTAAAAATGAACAGAAAACCTGGACCTAATGGTTTAAAAAATGAACTGTACAAATGGCTATTGCAAAGTGAGGTGTGTGTGAATTATCTTGTTACATGTTTTAACAGTGTGAGACATATGGAGCCTCCTGCAGCATGGAAGAACTCAAAAACTGTCCTAATCCCCAAAAAGAAAAAACCCACTTCAAGAGATCTAAGACCAATTGCTCTAACTGACACATCTTACAAGATATTTATGTCACTCTGTAAAGATAAAATTATGAATCATTTAGCACATAATAATCAATTCAGTTACTTTCAGTCTGGATTCACAAAGGGAAGAAGATTGGAAGATAACCTTTTCATTCTCTCCTACTGTGTTACGGAGAGCAGGAAGAGAAAAAAGCCTCTATTTGTTTGTGCCATAGATTACGAAAAGGCTTTTGATAGTATCAAACGATCCTGGATTATTAAAGCTTTGGTGAAGTACAGATGTGATCCATTAGTGATTGATGTGATAAGTCAGCTATATGACAGGGACACTACATCGATACACTTCAGTGACAAGATGGTGGGTCAAATGGAAATATCCAGTGGTATCCGTCAAGGATGAACTGGGTCGCCTCTTATTTTTATAATGGTGTTGAACTGTATTATTGATAAAATAGAACAGTGCAAGATTGGATTCAGAAGTGGAGATATAAGAGTCCCTTGCCTTTTCTTTGCTGATGATGGATTGTTGTTAGCTCAGAGTGAGGGAGATCTGAGAAAAATCATCGTTACTATGGAAAGTGCAGCAAATGAAATTGGACTAAAAATGAATAAATCGAAAAGTAACATTATGGTATATGGACAGGAATGGGACATTGAAGAATTAGAGAGCATTAAGGTAGTGGATAATATGAAATACTTAGGTGTATGTATCAGTAATGGGAGAGATCCCTTCAAAACTCATAAAGATCAGAAAATATTGGACTCAAAAAGATTATCTAATATGACTTATTCCATTATTGCGAGAGCCTGTAATAAGTTATTGATAGGGAAGACATATTGGGACATGGTAGTGACCCCTAGCATTTTGTTTGCTAATGCTGTGATCAACTGGAACAAGAATGAATTGGACTCGATACAGACCAGTCTGTATTTCGTGGTAAATTCCACCGACATGTCGGTGGAATTTTTTCCTCTTGAAAATAATATTCTGGCAAAGTCAGTGGATTTTTAGCTATTTATTCCTATGTTACCATTAATTTTCGGTGGAAAAATGGGTAAAATGTTGGTGGATCAGCCAAATTACTGGTAATTTATGGTGGATTTTTTCAGCTATTTAAAAAAGTCAGTGGAATTTTTTGCACCAAATACAGACTGGGATACAGAGGAGTGAGGATGCTGTTTGGCGCAGAATTCTGGGTGCTCCTGGTTACACTCCTCTTGTGGCTATGAGAGGTGATGTTGGTGCTACAACTGTCTTTGCTAAGGACATAAAAAGCAAACTGAAATACATAAAGCATATATATAAATGTCAAAATGTTTTGCTGGAAAAGATCCTTAGTGAAGTTGTTAATAATGGGCACTCGTACGGTAGGAGAATTATGAAATATCTAGATATAATCAATATAGATCAAATGAGTTGCCTGAGAGAAATTAGTGAAAGTGAATTGATAAGGAGGGTTGATGAATGGGTAGCTTGGGAATGGGAAGATGAACTGAGACAAAAGAGTACTCTCACTGTTTACAGAGAATACAAAAAAGTAATTAAGGAAGAGCTTTTTTATGATAATACTCTAGAATCAGTTATTTTCTTTAGGGCCAGAGCTAATAGTCTTCAACTAGGCTGGAGAAATAGATTCCAGGGTGGAGATGTATGTTGTAGAATGTGTGGTGCTCCAGAAGAAACGCTAGAACACTTCATTATGGAATGTACGCACTACTCTGATATTAGACTTGAATATGAAATGAGTGAGGCAAGTATTCAGGATATTCTGGGTTTTGTTGAAAATAATGGGGACGTGGAAAAATTAAAAAGGTTTATGAAGAAAATTTGGTTGAAAAGGAAATATGCTTTAGAGCGGATGAATGACTGAGATTCTTTTGAAAAGGTTTTGAGATCTGTAAATTCGTTGTGTTGTGAACCTGTGTGTATGTCTCTTGTGTCTGTTTCCTTCATCTGCAAGGAAGACAAATAGAAGAGGAAATTTGTTGGCAAGTTCTTTTTGTCCCTTTCCACTGGCAAGGGTTACAATGGGATCCACTCTCTTCCTCTGTCATAGGTAATGAGTTGTAGATTTTTTTTGTTCTCCCTGTATCAAGTGATTATAAAAGTAGTTATGTAGTTTTATTTTAAAAAATTTCTTCTATAAGCATGTGTGTATTTAGTATTATATTTTGTGTGTATGTTGATTATCTGTGAATAAATGTGTGTTTGTGGGTATGAATGCTCCTGTCTCCCTCCTTGAGAAGGGGACAGTGTAGTAAATAATTTTAAATGTGTGTATGAATGCTCCTGTCTCCTTCCTTGAGAAGGGGACTGTGTAGTAAATAATTTAAAATGTGTGTATGAATGATTGTGGGTATGAATGCTCCTGTCCCCTTCCTTGAGAAGGGAACAGTGTAGTAAATAATTCAAATGTGTGTATGAATGATTGTGTCCTGTCTCCTGAGTGTTTGAGTATAGTTATGTATCTAATATATGTGTGTTTCTTTGTTTTTAATATTCGGTGTGGGTATATGTGAGAGATATTTAACATTGTATGTTATATGTGGAGAAAAAGCTAAATAGAGTTAATATTCATCTGTCATGTTTTTACTGAATATCTTTTTAGAATTTGATAGCTGTATGCTAGTTTGCCTGTGTGTTTGTTTATGGAATATTATCAATTTTAATTCAAAAAATTCGAGCATTAATACATTTTTATCTCATGCAAATTTCCCTTGAATCTCTTGCAAGTTTCTATGTGCAAGTTTTATTTTAGCTTTATTTTATTTTTGAAAATTTAATTTGAAAGTAAATAAGATTTTAATCTGTAACTTTTTAATATAACTTTTTTTTTTTTAAAGAAAAGGACTCTGATGAACGGTAGACTTCTTTATCTGGACCCTGACTTTGTCTTGGGCCAGATGCCAGACAGCAATTTAAGATAAAAGTGACTAAAAATCATAATGGGAGTGCTAATATACATAGCATTACTCCAGATTACAAGTCATATTCTCACCTCTGCTCTGGGCAGGATGAGAGATGTGGAAGAGAATTGTGTGTGTAAGAAAACCTTGTGTGGAAGAGAACCCTTTTTGTATGTCAGTCTTTATGTCCCAGTACTGTTTGCAGTACACACTCTAGGTAGCCACAATGAGCTGCCAGTATAGTATAAGGTACTCCTTGCTAGACAAGGAGTTATTTCTGCTGCTTGATGGATAGGTTCTTAAGAAATATTTTATTAGTAGACAAATATAATTACGTTTAGATTATGGACATGTTCTTTGTCTCCTTCCCATGAGCCATGGAAGGATGACATAAGATAATTGTGTCCATATCATAGTGGCTATCTGGTTCAACCAGATAGCCACTATGATATGAATAGCCACTATGATATTATTCCAGAGTGGAATAATAACTCATTTCAGATTGACTAGTAACTCTGTTAGGAATTTACAATGAACAAAAATTACTCATTTTAACCAGGAATTTACAATGAACAAAAATTACTCATTTTAACCCAGTCTGAAAAGTACAGCAGGATTTGTGGATTAATCCTGCGCCCAATCCCATGTCCTATTTACTTCCTATGTTCCCATGTTATTTGCTGCGCCCAAACCTCAATTTCTGTAAATAATCCTGTGTCTGAGGAGACCTTCTTTTCAGACTGGATTTTAACCCTAAAAAATGCAGAAATCAGTAATTATTTCATAAATTTCAACTCCGCAGTGAAAACTAATGTAAAATAAGTCATTTATGCTTCACAATTGGGCTTGTTGTGATGATAAATGTCACTGATGGGAATGCATGAAGTTAGGAGTAACTCTGTTAGAATTTATGTTTTCCAGTCTGGTCTGGTTGCAGAATGTTTTATTGAAGTTTTTTTAATTAGTTATTATATATTTTATGTAGGGTGGGGGAGTCTCTTTAGTTCTGATTTTCTTTGTATTAGGTATGTAAATATTGTTTGAATAGGAAAAATATCTTTTCAACTAATAAATTTTTATTAATAAAATTTTTTTAAATTATGAAACAACAATCTTGAATTTTCTTATCTGTGTTGAGATTATGTTTTGATCCAAACGCCAATTGGTAATTGAGATAAAAGTGACTTAGATTCTATTTGGGAGTGCTATTGTACAGAGCATTACTCCAGATGGCAGATGTCGACAAGTCATACAGTCATAAAAAAATAAAAAATATATATATTAATAATCACTAATTTGGTTTGGTGGGTTTAAACCGTTTAATTAATTATCAATTATTGACAATTAATCTCAAAACAAGTAATATTATGTCAATTATTAATTTACAAATAAGAACAAGTGTTTCTCTCGCCTTTTTCGTTTGTTTGTTTACGTTTGTGACGTCACGGCTGCCAAGAGGGACAGCTCGACGTACCATCTACCGTGTCGTCGAGTTCCACGAACTTGACTAACGTTCTTCGTCACGGGAACGGTTGGTTCTGGTAGAACTGAGGGACGTCCTTCGAGTTCTTCAGCACGGGAACGCACCATCAGTGTTACTGCAGGAACTGGTAAACTGTTCTCCAAGAAATCCTCTGTTTTGGCTTCTGTTCTCAGTAAGATACATGTAAATATAGGAAGAAATTAAGGTTTGTTCACAGAGAAAATGTTTAAAATGTCCCATGTTCTGCAGACTGGATTAATGATGAAGCTGTGAAGTTTATCCATAATCCGGTGACTTCGTGACTGTTGAGGCCTTAAAATTAGTCTCCTGAATTATCGGGCAACAATTTCCTAATTAATTCCTATGTTTAAATGTAATTAGTGGGGAGATTTTTGGCCTTTTAGAAGAGAAATAGGAAAATCTTTGGAGAGAAATTGCTCCAAAAATTAAATATCTGGAGACTGATTGTGCATGCTTTGCAGACTGGCCTATCATGAATATTTTATAATATCATTAGAAAAAATAATAATAACTTTCAATAAAATGGTTTCACCTCGGTTGAAGACCAGAGTGAAAAACAAATGAATGGAATGATGGCCTAATAAAGTGATACTGAAACATGGATATAATTACTAGCTACCTTAGCCTACCTATAAAGTCGACTTCAATTTATCTAATGATTCTGAAATGTTATGAGTACTAATTTATAATGATCATAAATTAAGGAGAGATCCCAATAACAAAACAGTACTACTTTAGAAATCTGGCTACATGAAAAGGAATACAAGGGCATATTACATCAAGCTAATATAGTTTTGAGTTCCCCAATTCTAGTACTAGAGATTGGCAAAGAGTTAAGTAGCGTCCAAAAATCCAATAGGGTATGCAGTAGCAGATATTCTAAATAGCGGTCAATAAGGTACGCCGTAGCCAAACTAGGTAAGTAGTTGGCACTTGACTGAAGGCGTTTGAATGGGACCAAAATATAGACCTGCCCAAGATTTAGAGCTCCTGTGGGAAAAACCCCACTTTCAGAATATTGATATAAATCCCATTCTAATAAATATATGTTTCTAAATATTCCTTTATTAAACCAAATTTCAGATTAATTATATGATTTTATTTTAAATATATGATTTGATTTTAAATAGATTATATGATTTTAACTATGTCATTTTAAATACTTCATTATCTTAAATTACAATTTCCTACCTAAATAAATAATCCCATTAAACAGCAATTAAAACTCACCCCAAAATAGTAAATAGTGAAGCTGTACTACCAAGAATCATTCAGAACCAGAAAGCAGTAGCAACAACAGATCGTCAACAAGATAGATAGGCCCTAGACTGACCTTATTCCTATAATAAGAATTCCAAAACTCCACTCTTATTTGATACTTGATATCTACTTTAAAACTGATTAGATACTAATTATAGAAATCTGAACAAAAAAGAAAATTAAACAAAGGAACACAAATGAAATATCAAAACACAAAAGTAAACAAAGAAAAAGGTAAACAAACACAGAGCACTTTAGGTAGGTAAGATCAAGATCAAGATGTAGCTTCGTTGATACCCTTTTCAGCGGGTCAGTCCTCCTCACTTCCTGTTCAGGTATTCACCTCTGCCACCACAAAAAGAAAGATCCTTAACGGAGATGAAAACAAACCCTGAGCCAGTTTACAACTCTGATGTTGCTGAGAGGAGTGTTTCAGATAAAAGCAAACTTATTGTATAACTTCAGTCAACCATATAATGCAGCCCTCTACACCATAACAAAAAGCCAAGGAGAGCCAGTACAGCCTTGTTGTATCCCTCTACTAGCCTTGATATTACCTATCTCCAAGTTACCAAAATATACTCTGCATTTATCATTACTGTATATCTGAGCTATAATGTCAATGAGATTTGGCTCACATCTATATTTCATTAGTACTTTTAATATCTGCTGCCTGTCAATAGAGTCAAATGCTTTTGTAAAGTCTATCACAGTTATATAAAGTGGCTTCTTCATCCTTCTCGACTCCCCGATGCAATACCTCAAAATTAACAAGTTGTCTTCAATACGCTTCCCCTTTGTAAATTTCCCCAATTCTGTGGAATTTCCATGGGATCCATGTAGTAGGTATTTAATGATTATTTGAATATTAATCATCTTGTATATCATATGTTTCAACTTCCAGATTTAGGCTTATAAGCTTCACATAAATATGCTCTTCAAATTACTATCTCTGATAGTATTTATCAAATTAGGTCAATGTGAAATTTATCCAAGCTTTGGAGGAGCAAGTTCTGAACCCCACAGAATTGGTGAGTAAAGAATAGCTGAGTAGTTGATCTTCTATTAGCTAGTCTATCAAATTGTGTGAAAAAGTTAACTTCCTAAAATTGTTACATTTAATTTATTGTTAATACCTAGTTATAAACTTATAGGTATTCCAATAATAAATTGAAACATACTTGCCAGTCTGCCAGTTTGTATTTGGTGCACTGAACTCCTCTGACTTTTTCAAAAATCTGAGAAATAGCTGCCAACATTTTTCATCAATTTGTCTAGTCCTCCAACATTTTTCCAGTTTTCCCTCCAATAATTAATGGTAATATAGGAATTAATAGCTAAATATCCTCTGACATTGCAGGAATTCATTTATTAGAGAAATTGAATATCTGCCGATATATCATTGGAATTTACTACCAAATACAATCTGGCCAGTCTGCTGTTACTAATAAAGTGTTTTTAGGGGATTTTTCTGATTGCACTAAAAATAATGTAAATGTACAAATTAATTGATAATCAATACTCTAGTATTTAGTTATGAGACCTTAAGGAAAAATAGATAACTAAGAGTTTAGTGCAAACACTTGAGGGGACTGTTCCCAGGAAAAATGGCAAAATTAAAGAAAAAAAATTTATTGTGTAAATAGTTGCTTTTTAACCTTCTAAATAGTGTGTGCAAAATATCAGAGCTCTCTTGTTACTCTAACCCCCTGGGGAGAGGGAGAAAGGGATTGGGGGGTAGGGAGTCAATATGTAGCTACTCTAAAAACCAACTCTCAGCCAATTATAATTCATAATAATTAATTATCTCGCTATATCTGGTATCTAACGTGCCACTAATCAGATGCACACTAAGGTATGCCCCTCAGTTACCCGCAAACGCGTCTGATTATCAAACTTTGAATGGGATTTTCTATTAGTTCTGAGATCTAAAAATCTTGTAATTCAAAAGCCTAAGGCGTTTA
This sequence comes from Caprella mutica, assembly GCA_947561585.1. Lineage (NCBI taxonomy): Eukaryota > Metazoa > Arthropoda > Malacostraca > Amphipoda > Caprellidae > Caprella > Caprella mutica. Next base: position 166,570 of record CANNZV010000637.1, read on the forward strand.
CAATTTTGAAGCTACGGCATTGCGATTTTTTGCATTCGATTCTCCCCGGAATTCTCTACAAACTCTGGAAGATTTTTATTTTATTTTCGAATTATTTTTCAAAATATTGAATTTTGAAATTTATGTTTTTTTCGATTTTTTTTTTTTACTAAAAATTTCAATAATTCGAAAATCAATTCAAAAAAATGAAAAAAACGCTTCCACAGTTTGTAGAGAATCTTGTGGAGAATCGAATGCAAAAAACCATAATGTCATAGCTACAAAATTGTAGTATCCATTCATTAATTTACACACTGTTCGAAATTCGAATAACTCGTTTTCTATGGGTCAAATCGAAAAAATGTCTAGTCACAAAAACATCTTGGAATTCATTTTATATATGTGTACAAGTTTCACAACCGTAGCTTCAATAATAAAAAACTTTTCAAAATCTGGGAACGGTGCCCTTAAACAGTTGTAGAACTATTGAAAATACATTGAAAAATGAAGGGGAATATGAAAATCTAGCATTTGGTCAGGTCAGTCTGAGAAATGCTCTATAGCTAGTTGTTTATAACTAATAGGCACTTTTTCCAGCAATCATCGGAGGGGGAATTGGAGGTGCCTCTGCGGCCCATTTCTTGCAAGAGCTCTCTGCAGGGAAACTGTTGGTGGATGTCTATGAGAGTGGTAGAATAGGAGGTAGACTGGCTACCACTTCCTTTGCTGGACACTACTATGAAGTGGGAGGATCCATTCTACATCCTAAGAATAAATATATGAAGAGATTTGTTGAAAATTTAGGTGAGAGAATTGAAAATCTTCAGTACAGTATTTTGTTAATATCTAGCTACTAAAATAGCAAATTATGAATTTCTCTATATCATTGAACCAAATTGACAATCAGGTTACTGATTTCAAATCTGTATTTATATTTGGAAAATGATTTTCCTTGAAAATATTTTATTTGTTATTTCACTTCCAATTTCATTATTTCATTTGTGTTGGTAATAGGTAGATATTAATTACTTATAAGATTATTCTAATAAAATTCCAATGAGCAAACATTTAACCAGATTAATAAAATGAATGAACCTATAATTCATTTTGGCAAAGGTTCCTTTTTTATATAATGGTTGGATAGTTGATTGCTCTGATTATGAATTGTATATTTTATTTTCTACTTTTTAGGGCTGTCAGCAGGAGAATCTTGTCCCTCTTCCTTTGGACTGTTTGATGGCTCAGAGTTTGTGTTTCGTGACAGCTCTTACCAGGCTGTCACCTTAGCCAAGCTTCTATGGAGATACGGACTTAGTCTGTACGGACTAAAGACTTGCAATGATGAACTTCTGAGAAGATTTGACCAGTTAGTAAAAAAAGTTTGAAAGATAACTAGGTAACTAGCTATTTCTACTACTGGCTTATCAATATATTGTTCAAATACTTTCACTAATCACTGCTCTAAGTATTTATCCTGAATCTGTCTCTAGCTAATAGCTACATGTTCAAACATATTTAATCATGTTTTAACAAGTATAAACATGTTCAAACAAGTTCATGTCCCAAACTTGTGTAATTTTAATTTACTTGTGTGTTTCCATACTAAATTTGTTTCTAATCATTCTATGACTTGAATATTAACTTGATTGGATCACCTTTACAATCTGCACCCCAAGTTCACTCCTGCCCAATCTGCACCCCAAGTTCACTCCTGTAGGTACAATCTGCACCCCAAGTTCACTCCTGTACAATCTGCCCCCCAAGTTCACTCCTGTACAATCTGCCCCCCTAGTTCACTCCTGTACAATCCGCACCCCAAGTTCACTCCTGTACAATCCGCACTCCAAGTTCACTCCTGTACAATCCGCACTCCAAGTTCACTCCTGTACAATCCGCACTCCAAGTTCACTCCTGTACAATCCGCACTCCAAGTTCACTCCTGTACAATCCGCACTCCAAGTTCACTCCTGTACAATCCGCACTCCAAGTTCACTCCTGTACAATCTGCACCCCAAGTTCACTCCTGTACAATCCGCACCCCAAGTTCACTCCTGTACAATCTGCACCCCAAGTTCACTCCTGTACAATCTGCACCCCAAGTTCACTCCTGTACAATCTGCACCCCAAGTTCTCTCCTGTACAATCTGCACTCCAAGTTCACTCCTGTACAATCTGCACCCCAAGTTCTCTCCTGTACAATCTGCACCCCAAGTTCTCTCCTGTACAATCCGCACTCCAAGTTCACTCCTGTACAATCTGCACCCCAAGTTCACTCCTGTACAATCCGCACCCCAAGTTCACTCCTGTACAATCCGCACCCCAAGTTCACTCCTGTACAATCCGCACCCCAAGTTCACTCCTGTACAATCCGCACCCCAAGTTCACTCCTGTACAATCCGCACCCCAAGTTCACTCCTGTACAATCCGCACCCCAAGTTCACTCCTGTACAATCCGCACCCCAAGTTCACTCCTGTACAATCCGCACCCCAAGTTCACTCCTGTACAATCCGCACCCCAAGTTCACTCCTGTACAATCCGCACCCCAAGTTCACTCCTGTACAATCCGCACCCCAAGTTCACTCCTGTACAATCCGCACCCCAAGTTCACTCCTGTACAATCCGCACCCCAAGTTCACTCCTGTACAATCCGCACCCCAAGTTCACTCCTGTACAATCCGCACCCCAAGTTCACTCCTGTACAATCTGCACCCCAAGTTCACTCCTGTACAATCTGCACCCCAAGTTCACTCCTGTACAATCTGCACCCCAAGTTCACTCCTGTACAATCTGCACCCCAAGTTCACTCCTGTACAATCCGCACCCCAAGTTCACTCCTGTACAATCCGCACCCCAAGTTCACTCCTGTACAATCCGCACCCCAAGTTCACTCCTGTACAATCCGCACCCCAAGTTCACTCCTGTACAATCCGCACCCCAAGTTCACTCCTGTACAATCCGCACCCCAAGTTCACTCCTGTACAATCTGCACCCCAAGTTCACTCCTGTACAATCTGCACCCCAAGTTCACTCCTGTACAATCTGCACCCCAAGTTCACTCCTGTACAATCTGCACACCAAGTTCACTCCTGTACAATCTGCACCCCAAGTTCACTCCTGTACAATCTGTACCCCAAGTTCACTCCTGTACAATCTGTACCCCAAGTTCACTCCTGTACAATCTGTACCCCAAGTTCACTCTTGTACAATCTGTACCCTTAGGTCACTCTTGTACAATCTGTACCCCTAGGTCACTCCTGTACAATCCGCACCCAAAATTGAACAAAAGCCTTGCTTACACGCTACGATAAATTGAAGTGATTTATTGAACTTGGAGATTGAAACAATTTCTCAGAAAATTGAGACAGTGTTTACACGCAACTATTTTTAGTCTTTACTAACCGTTCTCGAAGAAACATTATGGTAGTCCGCATTTCTGTACTGTATATTAGCTTGATTGTAACAATTTCTTGGAACCCTGTTTACACATTCAAACTAATCGTTACTATTTTATAATTTGATCCTGCTGGCACCAACCACGCAATCCAATTCCAACTCTGATAAATTGCTACAATCACCTGTTTACACATACTGATTTATTAGAATAACCTCTTCATTACAATAAAATGCTTCAATTTATGGTGGTAAAGTGTCAATTGGCTTTAAGGAGCGGATTCTACAGGTGATCTAATATGTATACCTAATAGGGGATATGATCTGCCTATTGAAGAGGATCTTTCAATCTTCCACAATTTACATATATCACCCTTTCCCTCCTTACTTGCAGCATTTATGACATTCAAGATCACGGGTTAGCTTTCAAGAACCTCTCCAGTCTGCTCTATGCTTTACACCCCAGCTTCTCCTCAATGCTTGATGAATCCACTCGTGATCACCTGATAAAGGAAATGAAGATTTCATCGAAGGTAGTCGATGAGTTGGTCACAGCTGCAACTTTGGCTAACTACGGACAAACACCAGACATAAACGCATTTGTTGGTAAGTGCCTTGCATTGATACACAGATATGTTAATTCTATTATTGTATTTTTTTATTGTTAATTCGAACATCAGAGTTAGCTATCTATTGTGCTGTGCATTTATTTGTCCATGCATCTTTTCACTGTGAAACTTTGTGTATGAACTTTTAATTTTTTAACTTATTGTTGTCATTAGTTTTTTTTTCATCTGTGATATTCATTTTAATTCAGATATTTATTTATTATCTTTTACTGCTAAAGAATATTATATATATTTGATATAAGAAATTCTTACCCTCCTTATAGAAAAGTATTCAAAGTGTGTTGAAATTTTTTTTTTAATGGAAAAATATTTTCTTTTGAAATGAAAGTGTGGTGTGATCTTGAGCGTCAATATTTCTTTCTCCTCTTAGGAGCCGTGGGTGTTGCCGCTGCTTCCCCCAACCTATGGAGTGTTAAGGGCGGCAACAAGCAAGTGCCTGAGTACCTCCTAGCAAAGAGTAGGGCCAGTGTACTCCACAGACACGTCACTCAGATCTCTAGGGTTGAGATGCAACAACCTGCCACTGGCAGTAGTCTCTTTGAGGTAACTAATTAGAGGGGTCGTGTGAAAGGGTAAGTTCTTAAATCTGAGTTAATGTTGAGTTCCACATTTTCGATCATACAAAAAAAATATAATTTCTCATTTTGATTAGCTAGTAGCTATACACCAATTAAAATGAAAGTTAGATAATAATTGTTATATATTTTTTCTTATGATTGAAAATGTGGAACTATCCAATAACTTGGAACTTACCCAAGCTGTTGGTATATGACAATATTTAAAATTTCATCATAGGAATACAATGACATTATTTGCACAATCTAACTTTTTTAAAAGAAAAGCTTATCTCAATTTAAAATTATATATTGCCATTATGAATTTATGACAAACAATCATTCATGTTATAATTTTTAATTTTTACTAGTTAGCTTCTCTGTAAACATTAAATAGACCGGGAGCCCAGGGGGGTCAGCCTACCTGAAAAAGTTACCGAATATATATAGTATCACAGTATTTGGCACCTAGGATCAGTACGTCTGCCGGGTCTCACCTGGTGGGTGCGGTCATGGGCGGGGTTTTAATGGTAGTCAAAACTAAGTTAGATTAGCTGAAAAGGTTACCACTTGAAACTAATTGTAAAATGTTCAGCTTAACCCCATGGATCATTAAATGTTACTGCTAGAAATGTTACTGCCCCACCAGACGCCCAAAATGACGACCCCAAAACTGAGCTAGATTAGCTGAAAAGGTTACCACTTGGAACTAATTGCTCACTACTAGGTATGTACAAAATTTATAGGTAGGCTACCTATACACAGACCACAGTACAGTGTCTTAATTCATTAGTTTTATTAAATGAGTTATCAAAATAATTCTTTTAAAGTAGCTACTAATCGGTTATTATTTAATTTTTAATAAAATTAACTTTTTAATTTCAGAGATGATATAGATCGACCTTTAAATTATGACTAGGTTCTCTGAAATTAAAAAAGTATATTTTATTAAGAAAAAAAAAAAGTAACTAATAACTTATTAGTATATATATATAGACTAGGAAGAGTTATTCTGATAACACCCCCCCGAGTGGGCAACATTGACGTTGTGGGGGGGCTTGAGTGCACCAATGAAGTGAGGAGCTGTGCCAGTGGGGTGACCTAGTCATCCCGGAAGATCCAATCATGCTGGAGAGGTCCTCACGGAGGTGCCAGACTAATAGCTCACGCAGACTGACCATAAGATCACCGACCCAGAATATCCCACCGAGGAAGGCAACCTCACCAAAAATCCCCTCTGATACAGGCTAAGATCAAATCATGATAAGTACAACTAAGGCCACGGCCCCCAGTCCCGGGCAGCCCCTCCAGTCGTCACTGAGTGGGGGGCAAGGGGGTGCTAAGAATCTCCCGGTCGGATCAAGTGACACTCCGATAACGACTGACTCTGTACCTGGAACTTCATCTGGATCTACTCTACTACAATATGGCTTGAGAGAGCCCCAATCTTCCACCTCTGCCAAGGCACTAAAACCCAGTGCCAATGTTCAGAAAGTGAACAAACAAGCAGGTAGTACATCTACCAGACCTAGAGAAAAAACTAAATTGAATAACTTTGATGAAATGTATAGACCCGGAAAATTTGTACGATTCTACACCATCAAGTCTAGCCACGAAGCTAATCTAACAAAGTTGAATATGTTTAAAGTTGACAAAGCCGTATCTAGCCATATTGGAGTCTTCGAGAAAATATCGGAAGATTTTAGTAACAAAACATGGACCATTGAAGTGAAAAGCGAGATGCAGGGAAGTAAATTGAGAGAAATGAGAGAACTTATGTCTGAACCCATTATTGTAACTCCGCATGAATATCATAACCAATGTCGAGGTGTCATAACATGTGGCATTTTGAAGGGATATGAAGATTGTGATATTGCTGAGGGATTGAAAGAGCAGGGAGTTACGAACTGCAGAAGAATAATTAGAAACCCCAAATCAAACAATCCAGAACCGACATCAACCCTAATTTTGACCTTTAATGTACCGTACCCACCTGAACGAATTACTATAAGGACAGGACTGTCCGAGAGGGTCAGACCTTATATCCCTCTCCCACGCCGCTGCTTTAACTGCCAGAACTATGGGCACTCTGGTGCTAAATGCAGAAAACCTATAGCAGTATGCGCACGATGTGGAGACGATCTTGATGAGAGCCACAGGGCTGAAACATGCGACAGGCCAACCAAATGTCTGCATTGCAAACAGCCTCACAGTGTATCTTCCAGAAACTGCCCTAAATATATTATAGAAAAAGAAATACTAACCTTAAAGACCAAAGAACACTTAACTTTTGCTGAAGCAAGAGCAAAAGTTAATTCTAACACTCTATTGAGATCATATGCTCAAGTAACTGCAGCTAAAAATATCCCTCCAATAATTAATAGCCCACCAGAATATAACAATAATAACAATTCAGAGACCAACAGAAATAAAGAACAAAAACAAACTTCCAGAAAGAGAACCATGAATAGAAGTGAATCGTCGTCAGCAGAACGACATGATAGAGAAGAAAACTTAAATAAATCACGGAAATTCCCTAAACATGATACCCCTCCCCAAAACCTAACCCCGCAAAATGATAACTCAATGGAAGTTACCATACAACCCGAGACAGGCGCGGAGAGATCAAGGTCACGGGCAAGACACTCCGCCCCTGATATATATGCCCAAACACAGCACGAAATCCTGAACAACAGGCGCAAGCTATCAAAAGAAAGAGATAAACCCCAACGAGACCATAGCAGACAATCACGATCTGCTAAGGAATAATGACCGATGTCTAAAATCATACAATGGAACTGCCAAGGGTACCGTTCCAAATATGAAGACCTCAAACTGATCATCAACCTGGAAAACCCTGCTGCTGTACTACTACAGGAAACAATGCTAAACAACCATAACTTTAGACCTCCAAGTGGATATTCACTATATTGTGACTATAATAATCCACTACCAGGCAATGGACTTGCGACATTAATTAGAAATGATGTGCCTCATCATAGAATTGACCTGAGAGGTAGTCTGCAAGCTACAGCCTTTAGAGTTGGCTTGGGGCACCAATACACACTGTGTAACGTATACGTTTCCCCCAATGAGAGGCTCTCTCTAGATGCTATCACCTCCCTTATCGACCAACTACCGATGCCTGCTATGATTTGTGGTGACTTTAATTGTAGACACCATCTATGGGACCCTATGTGTGACAGATCAGATGCCAGAGCACTGACAATAGAGAGAGCCTTACTGTCAACATCCATGTCATTATTGAATAATGGCAGCCCTACTCATTTCTATGTTCAGAATGGCAGCTCATCAGCCATTGACCTAACCATGTGTTCAGCAGAGGCTGCCCTTGAATTTGTATGGGCAACGATGGATGATCTGCATGGTAGTGACCATTATCCTATATGTATTGAAGAAAATGCCGCCGTCCCATATTCACCTCAAGTCAGATATCTGGAACACAGAGCTGATTGGGCTCTGTATGAATTGGAGACTGCAACTCAACTTGAAGATGACTTCATTGAAAACAATACAGTTGACGAACTTCTGGTGCAATTCAACAATCTCATAAGAAACGCTGCAGATATCGCAATACCAAAGTCCTCTGGTTCACTCCAATCCAAAAGAGTACCTTGGTGGTCGAATGAATGCTCTGAAGCTATTAGGAATCGAAAGAGAGCTCAGCGCAAATACCAGAGAAGCTTACTGATTGTAGACAAGATTGCATTCTGTCGCGCAAGGGCTATAGCCAGAAACACTCTCAGAAATGCGAAGAAAACGTCTTGGATGAAGTATGTGAATAGCATTAACTCGAACACTCCTATGTCCAAAATTTGGAAGAGGATTCGGAAGATTAGAGGATGTTACCAAAACATAAAATCTCCATGCTTGGTTGTTGATGGTGAGTCGGTGGCTGAGAGGGATAGAGTTGCAGAAATTTTGGCTTCTCATTATGCGCTTATCAGCAGCAATGACTCCTATGACCATCGATTTCAACGAGTGCGTCAGAATGCTGAACAACAGCCCCTCAACTTCAAAACACGAGAGGAACACCAATATAACTCTCCTATCAGCACCTTGGAATTTGAGAGAATGATATCGTCTTCTTGCAAATCCTCACCTGGTGAAGATAAAATATCCTACAATATGATTAAAAAGTCTCACCCAAGTTGCAAAAATTTCCTTTTAGGAATATTTAATAAAATACTAAAAACTGGTTACTATCCAAAAGATTGGCGAACATCTGTTGTCATATCCTTCCCGAAACCTAACAAGATACCAGATTGTGCTGAAAACTTTCGGCCAATCTCCTTAACAAGCTGCCCTGGAAAATTGCTAGAGAAGATCATCAACACAAGACTCACTCTTTTTCTGGAAAGCAATGGACAAATCCCAAAACACCAATTTGGATTTCGAAAAATGCAAGGCACACTTGATGCCCTGAATAAATTTATATCTGATGTTAGTGGTGCATTGAGCATAAAACAGCATGTACTGTGCGTCTCCTTTGACCTTCGAAAAGCTTATGATTCAACGTGGAGATTTGGCATACTCAGAGCTATTCATCAGACAGGAATGCGTGGCAATATACCTGTCATCATCCAGAAGTTCCTGTCTGATAGAACCTTCAAGACAAAGATTGGTGACGTAACGTCAGAATCTCACTACCTAGAGCAGGGTGTGCCCCAGGGCAGTGTCTTAAGCTGCACATTGTTCTCGCTGGCCATCAACGGAATCCTTTCATGTGTACCTAATGGTGTTGAAGCCCTGCTATATGTTGATGACCTCTTGATTTATTGCAGTGGAACCTATGTTTCTGGTCTGGAACGTAGACTTCAGAGTGCAATCAACAAAATAGAATCATGGGCAACCTCTCATGGCTTCACATTCTCGCCATCGAAAACGAATTGTATCCACTTTCATCGTAAAAGAAAACTTCAGCCCCCTCTCAAGATTACTCTTAACAACAGAATAATAGTCAATAGAGAATCTATAAAATACCTTGGAATGATAATCGATCGAAAGCTAGATTGGAAAGACCACATACAGAGCATTATACTGGACTGCATGAAGAGACTTGATCTCCTGAAGTGCCTTTCTCACACTACTTGGGGATCGGATCGTACGACACTTCTCAGACTATATCGCGCTATCATCAGATCAAAACTTGACTATGGATCATTCATCTATAACACTGCAAAGGAGAGTAATCTGAAGAAGTTGGATCCAGTTCATCATGCTGCGATAAGATTGTGTACTGGCGCTTATAGGTCATCCCCGGTCCTGAGTTTGTATGCTGACTGTGGTGAACTACCTCTGCAGAAACGCAGAGATCAGCTACTACTCCAATACCATGCCAGGACTCTGCAACTCCAAACCTCAGCTGCCTATAGATATGTTCACCAGAATGATGACAACAATAACATTATTGCTGAACAAATAGGCAACCTGCTCCTCAGTCTCGACATTGACATTGCCACACTGCCATTTAAGTTCTCTGTACAACCTGTGTGGCAGGCTTGCCCTGACTTAATTTGTCAATTGTACGACTACCCAAAGAAAGGAACCTGTTCTGACCAATCCATGAGAATGTATTTCTACGATCACCTACAGAATTGTCACAACCACCAGTTTCCTATCTACACCGATGGGGCTAAGCGAGAGACTGGAGTTGGTGCTGCTGCAGTGAGTCTGCTGGACACTAAGAGCATTAAACTCATGACTGAAAGCTCTATATTTACTGCTGAATTGTGCGGTATATTATGTGCTCTCCAAATTGCATTTGAAACTGAACGAGATGAGTTTATTATATATTGTGACTCTCAAAGTGCTCTCCGTGTTGTTGATCATTATGAATCAACACACCCTCTTATTAATAAGATTATTGTATGGCTTATGAAACTTAAAATGAGACACAAGACTGTCAAATTCTGCTGGTGTCCTGCACATGTCGACATTCCAGGAAATACAGCGGCAGACAATGCGGCTGCAGCAGTAATTGAATCTGATAACGAAGTGAGCAATGAGGAAACTCCATACAAAGATTGGTATCCGATCATACGATCTAAGGTAAAACACTCTTGGAGTGAAGAGTGGCGAGCTACACAGCATAATAAACTGAGACTAATCAAGGAGTCTGTGGACCCATGGCCTTCCAGTAACTACCCTGACCGAAAAACATCAATGATAATAACCAGACTTCGAGTTGGCCACACCAAGATAACGCATCAATATCTCATGGAAAGAATACATCAACCTTTTTGTGAGGACTGTTTGGTGCCTCTCTCGGTCAAGCATTTCCTCGCAGAATGTCCTTCGCATATGGAAATAAGAAATAGAATATTCCCTGAAACTCAAGATATGAACCCTGAAGAAACCATAAAACTTATGCTGGCAGAAAAACCTGATGTCCAGTTCCACATGGATAGAATACTGATTCTTCTCAGAGAAATGGATATGATTGACAAAGTCATCTAACCCCTACTTGAATCCGATGCGAAATGACTAGCATCAAAAGCATCAAGACTACATGAAGCAATAATAATAATAATATTCTGATAACACTTTAAAAAATATTGAATTGTCTAAAGAATTTGTGGGTGCAGTTCATAGTAACACTGTGATTTACTTTAAGGCCCAGTTGCGAAATACGACTCCTTTGAAATACAAAAATTCTATCTGACTCCTCGATCTTAAAATAAGATATTTTGGTGTTTGGATAAAGATGGCTGTCATGAAACACGACTCCCTTGGAATACAAAAACTCGATCTGACTCCTCACATGGTAATTAAATCGTATCTCTTCAGTATTCCTACGGGGAGCAATTCTGGGGAGTCGCTTTTCATGACAGTTATATAGAGACTATCTTAAAACAATCCCGTCTCCTTTTAATTTACATTAAATTATTACCTTCGCAGAATGTGGGAAGGTCATATTTTCTTCGGAATTTATTTATTTATTCGCTTGAGGGCACCGTTCCCAGATTTTGAAAAGTTTTTTATTATTGAAGCTACGGTTGTGAAACTTTGTACACGCATATAAAATGAATTCTAAGATGTTTTTGTGTCTTGACATTTTTTCGATTCGACCCATGGAAAACGAGTTATTCGAATTTCGAACAAATTTTGAACAGTGTGTAAATTAATGAATGGATAGCTACTACAATTTTGTAGCTATGACATTATGGTTTTTTGCATTTGATTCTCCACAAGATTCTCTACAAACTGTAGAAGCGTTTTTTTGATTTTTCGAATTGGTTTTCGAATTATTGACATTTTTAGTGAAACAAAAAAAAATTGAAAAAATATAAATTTCAAAATTCAATATTTTGAAAATCAATTCGAAAATTAAATAAAACTCTTCCAGAGTTTGTTGAGAATTCCGAGGAGAATCGAATGCAAAAAGGGGCAAAGCCGTAGCTTCTACCAAAAAAAAGCCTTAGGCTTTAGAATTACATGATTTGTAGATATCTGAAGTAACGAGTAATCTCCCATTCAAAATTTGATAATCTGGCACGCAGCATACTACTCTCGCGAAGGTCTGCGGGTAACTGAGGAATATTTCTTTGCAAACCTTAGTGGGCGTGTTATTAGTGGTAGGTTAGATACCAGATATAGCGAGATAATTAATTATTACGAATTATAATTGGCTGAGAGATGGTTTTTAGAGTAACTCTTGTTACTTTTAGAGTAATTGACTCCCTACCCCCCGGCCCTCTTTTCCCTTTCTCCCTCTCCCCAGGGGGGTTTGAGTTACACGATACCTCTGGTATTTTGCACACACTATAAGAAGGTTATAAAGCAACTATTTACACAATAAAAAAAAATGTTAAAATTTTGAGATTTCTTCGGGGACGGTCCCCTTAACTGAAAAAGTGTTCAATCAAATTGCCTGAAATTTGGTGAAACGATTGGTCAATGTCCAGTTTCCTGCTGGTTGAATTTTGGGAGCGACCCGGTCAAAGGTCAAGGCCATGGTCTTCTATAACTCAAAAAGTATTGAACCTTATTGCATGAAACTTGGTGGGATAATTGGTCAATATGCAGGAACCATTTTTTTAGATTTTGTGAGCGATCGGGTCAAAGATCAAGGTCAATGCCATTTGTAACTCAATAACTCAAAAATTATCCAACCAAATTGTCTGAAATTTGATGGTACAATTGGTCAATGTCCAGGAACCAGCTGGTAGAATTTTGAGAGCGATACGGTCAAAGGTCAAGGTCATTTATTACTCAATAACTCAAAAAGTAATGTACCATATTGCATGAAACTTGGTGGGACGATTGGTTATTTACCAGTTAGCAATTTGTTAAATTTTGGGAGAGAATGGGTCAAAGCGGCGGCGAAGGTATGCGCTTTACCGAGTGCACATGATCTAGTTAGTGATGAAATCATTTGAATTCAATTATAATAAGAATAAATATAATAACAAATTTTTGTATCATAGTTACGGCAAACTATGCCAACTTATTTATGTGATTACTTCAAACATTTCATGAATGATATTTAATTGTATTATAAGGTTTATTAATTTCTACGTATTGAATTGTACTTAAATTGAATGGTATAAACAGTTGGTCTTACGTTTCGTATAACGGGAGGAGTCGTGTTTCATGACAGCCATCTCTTTCCAATCACCAAAATATCACATTTTAAGATCGAGGAGTCGTATGTAATTTTTTTATTTGGAAGGTGTCGTATTTGATGACAGCCATCATTAAAAACACACAAAAACCCATATTAACCATTGGAGGGAGTCGTATTTCGCAATTGGGCCTACTTTAATTTACAGGTTTCTTTTTATCCAAAAACATAAATAGCATAATGCCATGGAAATTTAGTCTACTATTTATTATTAAATACAGTGAAGAGGGCTGCATTATATAGTTGACTGAAGTTATACAATAGTTTACTTTTATCTGAAACACTCCTCTCAGCAACATCAGAGTTGTTAAGTGGCTCAGGGTTTGTTTTCATCTCCGTTACCTACCTAAAGTCATAGTAAACAGAATAGTATAGTACCCCAGTTACATGTATTATTCAAATTTATTCTGGGTAGGCTGTGACGTCATGTATGTAAGCAAGAGGTCACGTCATAGTAAACAGAATTGCTGTGGGTCACGTGGAATAGAGAATTAAGATGGCGGCCAACGCGACCGATCTGACTAATGATCTAATTATCTTGAATAAATCGTCTTCTCCAAGACTAAAAATTTGTTACTATTTTGGGTGTAAAATGACCAGTAGCAATTTCATCAACAGTCATTTTTTAATTTTCGTCCGTATGACTATAGAGATTGGATAATAGCATGCGGTAATGTGGAATTAAAAAAAATATCACCGAAAACGTTATTTAACAAAAGTTGGGTGTGTTGCAGCCATTTTTTGTGTTTGTACTGTATGTACGGACGTACGCACCATTGTTGACATGTGACGTCACAGGCTACCGGGACACGCGTAATATCCCCCCTATAGCTCTGGGATACTATATATTCTCTGTACTGTGCTAAAGTGCTCTGTGTTTGTTTACCTTTTTCTTTGTTTACTTTTGTGTTTTGATATTTCATTTGTGTTCCTTTGTTTAATTTTCTTTTTTGTTCAGATTTCTATAATTAGTATCTAATCAGTTTTAAAGTAGATATCAAGTATCAAATAAGAGTGGAGTTTTGGAATTCTTATTATAGGAATAAGGTCAGTCTAGGGCCTATCTATCTTGTTGACGATCTGTTGTTGCTACTGCTTTCTGGTTCTGAATGATTCTTGGTAGTACAGCTTCACTATTTACTATTTTGGGGTGAGTTTTAATTGCTGTTTAATGGGATTATTTATTTAGGTAGGAAATTGTAATTTAAGATAATGAAGTATTTAAAATGACATAGTTAAAATCATATAATCTATTTAAAATCAAATCATATATTTAAAATAAAATCATATATTTAAAATAAAATCATATAATTAATCTTGAAATTTGGTTTAATAAAGGAATATTTAGAAACATATATTTATTAGAATGGGATTTACATCAATATTCTGAAAGTGGGGTTTTTCCCACAGGAGCTCTAAATCTTGGGCAGGTCTATATTTTGGTCCCATTCAAACGCCTTCAGTCAAGTGCCAACTACTTACCTAGTTTGGCTACGGCGTACCTTATTGACCGCTATTTAGAATATCTGCTACTGCATACCCTATTGGATTTTTGGACGCTACTTAACTCTTTGCCAATCTCTAGTACTAGAATTGGGGAACTCAAAACTATATTAGCTTGATGTAATATGCCCTTGTATTCCTTTTCATGTAGCCAGATTTCTAAAGTAGTACTGTTTTGTTATTGGGATCTCTCCTTAATTTATGATCATTATAAATTAGTACTCATAACATTTCAGAATCATTAGATAAATTAAAGTCAACTTTATAGGTAGGCTAAGGTAGCTAGTAATTATATCCATGTTTCAGTATCACTTTATTAGGACATCATTCCATTCATTTGTTCATGTTCGTATTTTGAAAGTTGTAAATAAGTTTGTTGTTTTATAAATAAATAGGTTGTTGTTTCAGTTGCTCTCTTTTTGAGTTATCTAGGTACCCACAGGTTAATAGAATCCCTCTCTGGATTAAAGAAGGTGAACCCTGTGACCCCTAACCGTTTCTACAGTAATCATTTTTCTTAGAACAGTAGCTAGCATTAATTTTCATGATTAAAATGATTATTCATTCTATAATATGGTTTACCCAGATGGCTTAATAAATGTTACATTGGGTTATGCTGGACATTTTCCAATCAGTTTCAAGTAGGTGCGTAGAAACACCTGAACGGACCAAAACGGAGGCAAATATGTATGTTAGAGTACTGTTTGCATCATTTTAAATGCTCATGGAGGTTACATATTGCAAAAGAATACTTGCATTAACATATAAAGAGGTTATCAAGAAAAACGTACTTATTACAGCCAGCGTTATTTCAGATCATCGTATAAAAGATTCCTAGGTTTTAGAGACAATTTACTGATAGTCTTTCCCATTGCATGATACTTGAACTGGTTGTGACTGTCTATTTTTATCTGTCTATTCCTGTCCATTAATTCATATCTGTCTATTCCTATCCGTTAATTCATATCTATCTATTCCTATCCGTTAATTCTTATCTGTTTATTCTTCTTATCCGTTAATTCATATCTATCTATTCCTATCCGTTAATTATTATCAGTCTATTCCTATCTGTCTATTCTAATCCGTCATTTCTTATCTGTCTATTCTTTTCTGTTAATTCCCATCTATCTATTCTTATCTGTTTATTCTTATCTGTCTATTTTTATATGTTCATTCTTATCTGTCTATTTTTATATGTCCATTCTTATCTGTTTGTTCTTATCCGTTAATTCTTATCTGTTTATTTTTAGCCCCCAGGGGCTCTATCCTGAAGCTGTCTGTGGTGAATGGAAGAGAAGGGGGGTGGCGTTCCTTGGGCCCCGAACTGTTGTAATTTGGATTATGGATTGTCTTTTTTCATTTTTACCATGTTTATCATTTTTTTATCGCTACTTGCAGTTTTAGAGGATAGCGCTAGGGTTATGCTCTTCAACTACGAGGTCTTAGATTTTGTGTTAGGTAGGCTCGTAGGCTTCATTTACTATCACCTCTTCATTTTCCTCTTCCATCCGTGAGTGCAGCCACAGGTGCTTGTGTCCCGTTTCGTCACATTCCTTGGTAAGTGACTGCATTCACGGACTAGCTTTTCTGCATCCATGAGCATTGTCACCGACGGTGGTAAGTGACTTTGTTCATGGAGCCACTTTCCTCTCTGACTGCTTCTTCCAGTCCCTTGTATTTAATTTCCTTTTGACGTCAGCGATATGGCCTTTGGTTCCGAAGCAGACGTTAAACCCCTACTAAAATAATAATGTTTATTTTTATGTCTTTTCTTATCCGTTATTTCTTATCTGTCTATTCTTTTCCGTTAATTCCCATCTATCTATTCTTATCTGTCTATTTTTATGTTTATTCTTATCTGTCTAATTTTATACGTTCATTCTTAGCTATCTATTCTTATCCGTTAATTATTATCTGTCTCTTCCTATCCGTTAATTCTTATCTGCTTTACGGATAAGAATAGACAGATAAAAATAGACAGATAAGAATAGACATATAAGAATGAACGGATTAGAATAGACAAATAAGAATTAACGTATAGGAATAGACAGATAAGAATTAACGGATAGGAATAGACAGATAAGAATTAACGTATAGGAATAGACAGATAAGAATTAACGTATAGGAATAGACAGATAAGAATTAACGTATAGGAATAGACAGATAAGAATTAACGGATAAGAATAGATAGATATGAATTAACGGATAGGAATAGACAGATATGAATTAACGTATAGGAATAGACAGATAAGAATTAACGTATAGGAATAGACAGATAAGAATTAACGTATAGGAATAGACAGATAAGAATTAACGTATAGGAATAGACAGATAAGAATTAACGGATAAGAATAGATAGATATGAATTAACGGATAGGAATAGACAGATATGAATTAACGGATAGGAATAGACAGATAAAAATAGACAGTCACAACCAGTTCAAGTATCATGCAATGGGAAAGACTATCAGTAAATTGTCTCTAAAACCTAGGAATCTTGTACACGATTATCTGAAATAACGCTGGTTGTAATAAGTAGGTACGATTTTCTTGATTAACCTCTTTATATGTTAATGCAAGTATTATTTTGCAATATATAACCTCCCTGAGCATTTAAAATGATGCAAACAGTACTCTAACATCTATATTTGACTCCTTTCCGTTTCATTTTGGTCCGTTTCGGTGTTCATTCAAGTATTCTTTTGCAATATATAACCTCCCTGAGCATTTAAGATGATGTGAACAGTACTCTCAACTTCCATATTTGCCTCCGTTTCGGTCCGTTCTGGTGTTTTTATGCGCCGGTTTCTAGTGGTAACCTTTTCAGCTAATCTAGCTTAGTTTTTGAGTAGTCATCTGGGCGTCTGGCAGGGGCAACCCACCACTGAAAACGTCTGGCAGTAACATTTAAAGATCCATGGGGTTAAGCTGGACATTTTACAATTAGTTTCAAGTGGTAACCTTTTCAGCTAATCTAACTTAGTTTTGACTACCATTAAAACCCCGCCCATGACCGCACCCACCAGGTGAGACCCGGCAGACGTACTGATCCTAGGTCGGCAATTGGTGCCAAATACTGTGATACTATTTACATTCGATAAATTTTTCAGGTAGGCTGACCCCCCTGGGCTCCTGCTCTAAAATTGTGCAGTAGCTAATTAATATATTGTCATCTCTATTTAATATAAGAATGTCATACTTGAACAGTAACTCTGTATCCTAATTTTAGAAGTTTATGATGTTAGCGTTAGATGCATAGGTATCTTTGCCCGAAAGATCTAAATAAGGGCTTGGCAATGAAATAAATTTATCTTATTTTAATACTCTGTATACCTAATCTTTTATTTCCAATAAAGTCTCATTCTCATTTTTGAAGATCACTTCCGTTGAGCCACAAGGAGATAATGGCCTCCTATCTGAAGGAGGAAGAGAAAACCATCCTACTGACGAAGTAGATGCCAGGACTCAGGAGTATGATGCTGTGATAATAGCGACGCCTTTGACCTCTGATAAAACAAATATTAAGTTTGTCAATATGACAAGACCATCAAATTTCCAATTTGATGGGAAATACGAGAGAATTGTGGCAACACTCGTGCATGGTACTTTAAGATCTGAATCATTCCAAGTTCCAAAAGAAGAGATTCTAGATGATGTTCTTGTCACTAACCCTAAATTAATGTATAATGCCATTGGTAGAAATTTCCCCATAGATGTCGAAGACTGCCAAGAAGCCCCTTCAGTCTTTAAAGTATTCTCCCCAAAACCTCTGACTGAAGGTAGTCTCACTTACCTATTTTCAGAAATCAAAGCCAATACCAGTTTTGACTGGTTGGCATACCCTCACTACACCAAAACACAGGACTACCCTGCTAACTTTGAGTTAGAGGAAGGTGTGTACTATGCCAATGCCATAGAGCTGGCTAGTAGTGCTATGGAGATGGCTGTCATAGGGGCCAGAAATACCGCCCTGCTTACCATGAAATACCTAACCGGCAACTCAAAGTTTGGTAACTTGCGTCTGAGGCAAAAAGAAGAACTGTAGTCATCAAGGTTTATATACTCTGTATATAAATCCTGTATAATAGTCTATAAGCATTGTTAATCATTCCTTAGTTCAACTAGGGTGACGTCACAGTACTCTGAAAGTGGTTGTATGAACCAAATATGGCATCTAGAACTTTCTATGACCTGTGTAAACACCACTTTCCGAGTACTATAATTGTTGGAGTACAGTGATTCACCCCTGCAGTACTTATTTATTATTAACTACATTTTTTTAGGTAGCTTTCTTCTCTAGCTAGCTACCAGATTTTTTGAGTCTTTTATAGAAACCCCAATGCAACTGCCATTAGTTTTTACAGTTATTAATAAATTATTTCTATTTGTTCTGTTGTTAGAGATATTTTCCATTATTATTACTATGAAATCATCATTTTTGTTAATATTCAAATATTTATATTTCTGATACTTTTTCTTTTCCCAATGCCTTTGTTCATTCATTTCTATGTGGGTTGCCATTGTGATTGAGTAGCTTTTCTGCATCCTCGTGCTGCTTCCAAAACTACTCCAGGTTGTCATGTTTCCTTTCTGTCTGTTTTTTCAAAGTAATTTGTATTTATTTTTCATTGTCGGTGATAAGGCATTTGAATTCACAAACAAACTTTATTCCTCTATTAAAATAATTAAAGATGTGGTAGCATTGATTAATGCGATTTATATTATAATTCACTCATTGTTTATATTTAAGGTTATTTGTAGCGTAAGTATTCAGTTAATGGACGGTTACACATTTATGAGCATGTACCCCAGGGCATAGTAAATAGATAGAAAGTATACCAAGTACAATATTGGAACATCCGAAAATACTACACGGACGTGACATCGATTTAAACGAGTGACGACACACTAGTTTTTTCCAAATATGAATTGAGCTATTATTGAGTTCAGTGTGCATTTTGATCGAAATTAACTTAAATAAAAAATAAATTTATCACGTTTTACACTCTATTCGCATATAATTTTCATCTTAATAGCCTTCAAAATCTCCAGTAGAGTAAAGGTGACTGAAGGATCTAAGACACATTTGCATTTATCTGATTAAATAAGAATTTCTATTGAAAATGTCAATAACATTTTATTGTATGCAATCAGCTTTATATGTTAGATAATGGTCAGTTGAGTGCTTTATTGTAAATACAATAGGTTACTAGGTACCACCTTACATTTTACAAATTTGCAAATAAGCCAACTTATAAGTGTCAGCCTGGTATTAAATATATAAAAGTTATCTGGGTACTCGAAGCTAACGGAACATATTGTTTATTGACATATTCTATCTATTTACTTGCCGCACCTGTATAATTCTCATTTTGATATTACTTCATCAGATTTTGTGTGACGTCATTTGTTTACATAGTTTCTGAAGATCGGAATCAAGTTCACCGTCAATGAGTTTGAAACTTAGTTTACTTTTCTATCTATTTACTATGCCCCAGGGGCTCTATCCTGAAGCTTCCTCTGGTTATAGGGGAGGAGGGTGTGGCGATCCTTAAGCCTTTGAATTTTGTAATTTGGATAATGAATTGTCTTTTTCGTTTTTACCATGTTTATAATTTGTTTTAATACTACTGCTACAATTCCTTGATAGGCGACTTTGTTCATAGCCACTTTCCTTTCATTCTCTTGTATTTAATTTCCTTTTGAAGTCAGCGATATCTCTGAAACAGACATTAAACCCCAACTAAAAATGAAAATTTGAGAGCATGTAAGAAATAATATATAATTGTTATTATTCAACTGTTTATTTTAATAGGTATCAAAGATACCTGCAGATATATTGGATACCAATTCAATAATATCTAAATTATTATTATTTTATTTTCTTAACTTTAATCAAAAATGTGGAACCGTCCGATTAGCTAATTACTGTTGCATTATTGTCTCTAGTCTGACTGTTACTCTGTATATCTTGCAATAATTGTCATCTAATTAAATAGTTTGTATCTCAAATGTTTTTTGTTCCCACTGATCTTACAGCTAGACATTTAGTTTCGTCAAATTAATTTGTACAGTGTTGTCAAACACTTGACATGAAAATTAAGAAATTGTATTATTTAATATGAAGGTGATTGTTTATGAGTACAATCTTACGTAAGAGTAATTTAAATATACCTAGTAACTATATTTAATTTTCTGCACTTGATGTCAAACAGTTTAACAAATATCATGGAATCTCGTGGACAAAAATAATATACTCTGAAGAAGCAGTTTGACAAATTGTGAAACCTCTCGAATCCCACCACTAAATTGTGGTCCATTATGTCTGCTGGAACATACATAATATCTCGGAAGACTGCATTGATAAATTACGATTAAGAGCTACAGAACTCTTGATAGTTACCTAATGATATAGTCAATATTAAAAAATCATCTTAAAAATGAAAGCTCCAGACCATCTGGTGCTCAGTGTACTACGTTCAATACGCACTCACTTCGAGATGAAGAGAACCTGGTAGTTGTGTCTGTACAAGTACACTCTCCATCTTGCTGTCAGTAAGGTGAAGACGTGGAAGAGAACCTGGTAGTTGTGTCTGTACAAGTACACTCTCCATCTTGCTGTCAGTAAGGTGAAGATGTGGAAGAGAACCTGGTAGTTGTGTCTGTACCAGTACACTCTCCATCTTGCTGTCAGTAGGGTGAGGACTTGGAAGAGAACCTGGTAGTTGTGTCTGTACAAGTACACTCTCCATCTTGCTGTCAGTAAGGTGAAGATGTGGAAGAGAACCTGGTAGTTGTGTCTGTACCAGTACACTCTCCATCTTGCTGTCAGTAGGGTGAGGACTTGGAAGAGAACCTGGTAGTTGTGTCTGTACAAGTACACTCTCCATCTTTCTGTCAGTAAGGTGAAGATGTGGAAGAGAACCTGGTACTTGTTTCTGTACCAGTACACTCTCCATCTTGTTGTCAGTAGGGTGAAGACGTGGAAGAGAACCTGGTAGTTGTGTCTGTACAAGTACACTCTCCATCTTTCTGTCAGTAAGGTGAAGATGTGGAAGAGAACTTGGTACTTGTTTCTGTACCAGTACACTCTCCATCTTGCTGTCAGTAGGGTGAAGATGTGGAAGAGAACCTGGTAGTTGTGTCTGTACCAGTACACTCTCCATCTTGCTGTCAGTTGTTGTTGTTTAGCCCCCCCCCCCCCCGACCCCCAGGGCTTGCTGTCAGTAAGGTGAAGATGTGGAAGAGAACCTGGTAGTTGTGTCTGTATGTATTGTTAAAAGTTGTTGTTATCTCTTGTTTTATTTAGACTTTTATACTTTGTTGTTTCATATTATTATGAAATTGTGATTAGCTAAACACCAATTAATTTTCTTATCATTGTTGATTGAATTCTGCATTCTTTTTAATATTGTTTTAAACCTAGAAGCTTCCAAGCAGAACGGAATAACCATTCTGGTTATCCAACAGCTTTAGGTGGTTCAAAGTCACCAAAACCGAAAAGAAGAAGAAGAAGCACTCACTTCGAGAACAAACATAAAGTATGCAGACTGCACTGTCTGCAGATATAAGCATATAGTAGTGTGTGTTCATTCAAAACTATTTGAATTTTTTTTATCTAAATGACTATGTACGTTGTACTCGAAAAAGGTAGGTAATCCAGGACGAAGTTCTGTGAAGCTCTTTATTTTTAGAAATCTGTGTTAACTCTTGAATAGCTGATACAAAAATCTACACATCCAAAAGATAGAAATTTTATAGTCAGACTACGAAATTGAAATGATATTTATTAATTAAAATTTCAATTAGTTGAAGATATTTTCACTGGGTATTATCGGTTTTTGTATAGTTCAACAATATTAAAAGCCTAAACTACATAGCTGCCAAAAAAAAAAAAAAACAGAGGCCAAATGATGTACATGTGAAACCCGAATGCGGTTGTGATACATAGGTACTAACCATTGTAAATTTATTATGATACTAACTTAATTTGACTGCAATACAAAGAAATTAATTATAATACAGTGAGATACACCACTCTCTCAAGTTTCTGTGTTAAAAGTACGTCGTGGCGTCATCTGGATTTGAAAGCGGAAATTTGGGAGACAACAACAATTGATGTTGATCAGAACTCTGAAAGTTTGAGTATTCAACTGAAACTATTTTTCAATTTAAAAATGAATAGATTTCAGAATTACTTTTCTGTTGATCCAGTATAACCGTACAAATTCTGCCTAAAATTATTTGATCAACGCCATTTGTTGTTGTTACTCTACCTAGTTCCCGCTTTCAAACTCAGATGGCGCTTTTCAAAACAGAAATTTATGAGAGTGGTGTTGGAGAGGAGTACACTGTGGCTATACAGAGAATATAAGACTGAAATGAGGGAGGAGAGAGAGACAGGATATGGTTCCGGGCAAGAACAAACTGCTTGTGGCTGGGAGAGAGAGGGAAGAGGAGAGATGCTTGATATGTGGAGAAGGAGGAGTGGAAGACTTGATGCACTTTGTGTTGGATTGTGATGAGCTGGAGGGCGAGAGGAGGGGGGCCGTGGAGCTGCAGAGACCGAGAGTGGAGGAGAGGCGGACTGTGTCGGGGGAGTTCTTGTTTGGAGGGGAGCAGAGGAGAGAAAGGAGCGAGGTTCTGATGAAAATGTGGAGGAGGAGAAGAGTGATTGAAGGAAGAAATAATTGATTTGGATGAGGAGGAGGATGAGTTGCGCAGATGAAGAGGATGAATGGCGCAGATGAAGAGGAAGCCGATGAAAATGGCACTATTCAAGAAACACCTGACTGACTGACTGACTGTATCTTACTGTAGTATAATGCGGAATAGTATTCCGCAAAATAGATATACCCGTGTTTTGACTGTTAATGTTTTTTTTGTTTTGTTGTAGGTAGGTAGGTATGTTCTGTTTCAATTGTGTTTGTTTCAGGTGTTTTAGCATTGAACTTGATCAATGCATTTATCATTAAAGAGGAATGTAATTATAAATATATGGTAGAGAAACCAGAGCTGATACCAAAGCTTTTATGTAAATTTTAACTTAAGGGTACGAGTACGACCGTTACTGTCCATGTTACCCAGTCTGGAAAGAAGATGCACTTCGATAAATAAATTTAACGAAGTTTTTATGGAGAAAAATATTCTATTCAAGATATTAATGACGGAAATTTGTTATAAAGTTTTATATTAAATATATTTACGACAGAAATTTATCAAAAAAATTAATTAGGGTAATGAACCAATTACCGCCAGACTGCAGGAACTGGTAAAGTGTTCTCCAAGAAATCATCTATTTTGGCTTCTGTTCTCAGTAAAATACATGTAAATATAGGAGGAAATTAAGGATTGTTCGCACAGAAAATGTTAAAAATGTCCCGTGTTCTGCAGACTGAGACTGGAATTACCGGATGCTTATTTTTCTTTTATAATTACCGAATGGAATATTTCGAATTAGTATATTTGTAAACTAGGATTGTTTAGGACTATAAAAATATATTCATTGTAAGTTTACCAGATTCTTCTAATCAACGAATACATTTTTATAGTTAGGTATAAACGATCATAGTTTACAAATATACTAATTTGAAATATTCCATTCGGTAATTAGTAAAGGAAAATAAGCATCCGGTAATTGGTTCATTATCCTAATTAAACAGTCTGCAGAATATGTCTCTTCTCCCGCACCCGCAGGCCGCAGAGATTTTATTTTGTGAGAAAGTTACTCTCTGACTCTCAGTAGCAGATTCAGAATCCCAGACTGCAGGAACTGGTAAAGTGTTCTTCAAGAAATTCTCTATTTTGGCTTCTGTTCTCAGTAAATTACAAGTAAATATAGGAGGACATTAAGGATTGTTCGCACAGAAAATGTTAAAAATGTCCCATGTTCTGCAGACTGGTCAGAATCTCCCGCAGCTAAATTAATGGTAACATAGGAATCCAAGTGGGGTTGTGGGAGTTTAGGTCGCGGCGTCGCCTACGATGGCGGTGTCGGAGTTATGGTCCAGGAGAGCCACAAAATCGGGCTGATAGCCTCTAGGGCAGGAAGAGATTGGGGGCAGGGGGAGATAAACATTGATGATTTGGAGAGGGGAATCGTGAAGCTCAATGCTGACGCCGGCCACCTCAGTGGTGCCGTCATTGAGGTGTTGCAAAGCCAAATCGAGATGAGTGAACCTGACTGAGTGCCTGATTAGGAATGCCAGTCCTCCAAGGCTCACGTTGCCGTTGGTACCATTGGTAACGAAACCGCCGACTTCTTGGCTAAGGAAGCAGCTAAGACCTCATGTGAAGAAGGACCCGAACCCTTTCTGTCAGTGCCATATAGTGCATGTAAACTTTCAGTTTACCGGTGGATTGCGGATAATTCCAGAAGAAGATGGGCCAACCTATCTTCTTGTAGACAGACCAAAGAGCTCTTCAAGCAGCCTCTGGATAGGAGAGGCTGTCTGAGACTCTTGTCGTTGACTCGAAGGAAACATCGTCTTACCCTGCAAATTTTAACAGGGCACGGAAACTTTGGATTACTGGAAAATGGACCAATGACACTTGCTGACGATGTGATCTTGCCCCTGAGACAAGGACTCATATTGTTGAAGAATGCCCTTCTTATCACAGGACTAGGGACTCTACTCTGGATTGATTTCTAACTGACCTCCACAGAATAAGTAGGACTTTCAGCTTCTCGCATCTTTCTACCTTTCTTGAAAGAATTAGGAGGCTGGAGGATTTCAATGACTAGTTTCTAGATCGGTTCAATGGGGATTTAGTACAGATGGGCCCACCTGCGGCCTGAGTGCTCAGTGCTCACCCTTTTTCACAACGGCGAGCGGGGATCCTCTCAATAATAATAATAAAAATCAATTTTCGGTGGAAAAATGGGTAAAATGTTGGTGGATCAGACAAATTAGTGGAAATTTATGGTGGATTTTTTCAGCTTTTCAAAAAGTCAGTGGAATATTGTGCACCAAATTCAGTCTGGATTATGATCATTAAATTCACTTTCCTGCACTGTAGGGGTACTGCTCGAGAAAAACTTCCGGTCAATAAGAAATTGGTGAATGGTAAAGAAACATTGTCTATCAAATCTATATTATTTTAACCATTATAAACAGAAATTTAACAATACGGTAAATATTACAAATATGAAAACTGTGAATATAAGATTAACATGTTATTACATTTTGTTATTATTATATATATATTATATAGAACTGCTTGCCGTTAATCCAATCTAACAGAAGTTTGTCATAAATAACATATGTATTATACGATAAATAATTATATCTTTCCACTAAGTACTAAACGTTAAAACGTATGAGAATTTGAAAAGAGCTTATCTCCTTCTCAAAGAAGTATACTGAAATAAACATATTTATAAAAAAAACTGTAGTTGATTCTTTTCTTCAGACACACAACAAGAAAGTCTTAGTATATATAAGTTTAACACATTTGAATAGCATTGTTTTCTAGTTCTTTCATTATGGTTTCTCATATAAATGTAAATCTAAATGATAAATTGGTTCTTAAAATACATCACAAAATACGATATATGTGCTCAGCTATTGTTATATATGTATATATATTTTCATTTGCTCAGGTACAGGTTTTGTCCATACTTTGAAGCATGGATTAATTTTCCCACTATATATTTATATCTTCGACTTTCCTGCCTGTGCGGCAGTGCCATACTACTCAAAAACATGTAGCTATTATAAGTTAGGCATTAGGAAAATTCAAATATGTTATCATGAATTGTAAATATATTGATGAATTTCTAGATACGAATGAATTATAATAAAATGGAAGAGAATATTTCTCTTGGAGAGAAAATTTGTATGAATAGCTCAGAGTTTGGTACATCTGGTTCTTTAACTTCTACAGCTGCTTCTATTGCTACTGATGACATAATTCCAGCTTTTTCTAATTCAAATGGTGCAGATCTGACACAAAAGCCAGGTCTTACAATACCTGCACAGGCTGTAGCAAGTTCTTCTGTCATCAATGATGGTGGTAAGAAAATTAATAAAATCCTTATTTTCTTAATGAGAGTAAGGCTACCTTATATCATGAACATATTCTTTGTGTTGATTTTACATAGCTTATGATAGCTATCTACTCAGTAAATTAACTATGTAATTTAGTTAGTCAATACTTAATGACAAATATCAATAGTGATAAAATTTCTCTTCCATTTCAGCTTCAAAGGACAACTCAAGCAATACCAAACCTGAAGACTTGGAGAAGATTTCTTTGGGCAAAGAATCTCAACAATCTGTACACACAAATGATAATATTCTAAAACCTGTTGAAAAGATTTCAAATTCAGAACAATCCACTGTGCCTGTTGCTGATGTATTGAAAGAGGAGTCAGAAAAGATTGTGCTTGAGATAATCTCTGAAAATCAAGTTAGTGATGTTACCTCTGTTAAAGTAAATGAAATTAGTAAATTGATACAAGCTGTGGAGAAATCTGAAGAAACTACAAGCCTCGTTAAAGTGGATGATGTTAGTGAAGTACCTCCCACTGTTGAATCTGAAACTCTCAAAGACACAAATTCTGAAGAGATGAAGTCTAGTGAAGTAATAAAATCAAGTAGTTCTGAAAACTTGGTAACAGAATGCACTGATAAGGAAGGTGGTTCATTAGACATTCTAGCTGCGTGTGTCCAGGTGAATGAAATATCCGACCCAATTGTAGAAGAAAATTCAATGACTAAAGCAAGTAATCTAAGAGAGAAAAGTGAAAAATGTGAGAAGAAAATGTCTCAAAATGAAACTAAAGAAACTGAAGAACCTATGGATGTCGATGATATACCTGAAAAAATGATGACAACAGAGTCATTAGTTATGGCAGATTCTACTGCCATAGAAGAAAAATGTGGTGTTGAAGCTACTAAAATGACAGAAGATGTATCCAAAATGTCTGCTGAAAAGATAGAATCTCAAGTTAACACCAAGAGCACCAATGAAGAAACTGTGATGTTCATGGATGACGATTCGTGTGACACGGTGGTTCTGCGCAAACCTGAACCTGTGTCTCAAATCAGAGAGGAAACCTTGGCTGGTGATCCTAGATTTGATTCACAAGATTCAATGAACGCCATTTTGCCCACAAAGTCAGGAGTACGTGAACAAAGTAATGCTTCCAAAGCCAATGAAAATAGTGACTCGATTGTAGGGGGCAATACAAACGATGGAGCTTCAAATCAAGCTGATATGTCAATTAAAGATGATGGAGATCAGTCAGAAGAGGATCAAAAAGATGAGGAGGAGGATGAACAAACTGTAAAGCGTACAAAGCGAAAGAAGAAACCAAGGAGATCAATATTTGCTAAACCTAAGAAACAAAAGAAAGATAAAGGTAAGCTATACAGTTACAATTCAATCAATTGAAAGCTACAATAGTTATCTAGTTACACATTTCATTTATTGACATTTATTTTCAGACGAATCAGCTGCTGCTAGTCCTGTTCCTAATCTTGATGAGGATTCTCAGGTTAGCTACTATCTTAATATTTATTATTTCCATTTTCTTAAAATTTTGCTAGAGAGTAGGTAACTTTGTTTAAGTTTTATGTGGTTGTAACCCTATTGATCTCAATTCAGGGCTCCACAACTACCAAGGAGAAGAAAGAGCCTCGTAGATTCCGTTGTGAAGTGGTTGTTCCAGAGAGTACGGAGGTGTTCACAGCCGAGAAAGTGATTGAATATGTGTGGCCGCTAGAAGGAGGATACGGGTGAGATATTAGTGCTGCTCATATGAAGTGTAGAGTATTTGTCATACCTCCACTTAGACCTTTTGTAATGGGTGAAATGACTAGTTGTAAAATATGGTCCATTAATAGCTATGTACATTATGCTCCGAAAGAGGATTAATATTGGTTACAGCTATTATGGAAAGTGAAATGAGATATTTACAGATTAGTTATGAAAAATTATTACCATTTAACACTAATATACTTTATCTTTATTACTTCAGGGAGCACTATTTCATCCAGGAGCACATATCTCAGTACATATGCATTAGTTCTTTCAAGCGGAAGTACCCTGATATGCGTAGAAGAGCTATCGATATGGCAGAGAAGGACTATCTCAAGGAACTTGGTTTGGTCTCTGAGATTTCATGTGATTTGGGTAAGTTGCAAAATAGAAGATTGATTACCAAAAATGTTTCTGGTTGGTTAACTACCAAACTGATTCTGACTGGTTAACTACCAAGCTGATTCTGACTGGTTAACTACCAAACTGATTCTGACTGGTTAACTACCAAACTGATTCTGTCTGGTTAACTACCAAGCTGATTCTGACTGGTTAACTACCAAGCTGATTCTGACTGGTTAACTACCAAGCTGATTCTGTCTGGTTAACCACCAAGCTTTTTCTATTTGGTTAACTACCAAGCTTTTTCTATTTGGTTAACTACCAAGCTGATTTTGATTGGTTAATTACCAAGCTGATTTTGATTGGTTAACTACCAAGCTTTTTCTAATTGGTTAACTACTAATCTTTTTTTTCTAATTTGTTAACTAGCTACCATATTGATTATGATTTGATAGTAAATTGCCAATTAGCAGAGAAACTCTGATGATGTCATAACCTCCTCTAACTAGTTTCTAGTGGAAGTGAGAGTAGAAATTGAAATAAAAATGTTGAATCGAAGAATAATTTTAGTTTAATTCTCTTATCACATGTTATGAAAAATTTTCCTTTGATGAATGTGTCTTACACACTATAGATTATTTTTTTGGTGAAACTAATCATCACTCTAAACTCTATGATGAAACTATTAGATACATTGTGAAATTTAAGATTTGAGACACTGTAGTAGAGTTTATTTTGTCAAATTTGATAAAAATAAGACTAACATAAAATATATTTTAAAAAAAATTTGTTACTTACTACAGTTCTCCGACCTATTCTAATGTGATGCACGACAATTTCTTCATAGAAACTTTGTAAGAGCTTGGTGAATTGTAGATTTTTTTATACTTTTCTTCAATAAATATTTTTATTTTTCAGGATTGACAGCTGTGCGTAGTGAAGATGTGATGGATGTTCTTTTCAACGACTTCCCTGTTAAGTACGAAGAGCTCAGTGCTCTTCTCAATGACAGGCGGGAGAAGCAGCTGAAGGAGAGGGGCAAAGTGGACTACCAAGTTGCTGATATTGACAAGAGTAAGATGCAAGAGTATGGGAGAAGAGCGGCTGAAGAGGCGGCTAGATGGAATGCAGCCCTAAACAGGGAGAAGAGGTGAGATGGTGCTAGAACCTCTCGATAATTCTCTCTGACTTTCTACTTTTCAGGAAGAAACTTTTTGCATTTCAGCAAGTAGTTACTAGATCAGTTCCGAATTTTAGTAGTTAGATAGTGAAATATAAGGAATGTTAGCCATGATTCGCACTGGAAAATATTGATAAAATATTCTATTTCTTATTTTTTTATTCTAGCTGTTATATTATTGTATGTAGCTGTTTCATCTATAAACTATATCAGTAGCTATGCAGAAAATAAAAGAATTATAAAAGAAATTTAAACACTTCAAAGTATAATGTGATAGTCAATAATCAATAAAAAAACAAATCTAAAAACACGGATCATGTGTGGATGGGTTAGTAAGCTTAATATTATCGAATCCTGTTATTTTTAATGGGAAATGCAATAGTTCAATAATAATACTCAAGCTATATTATCTAACTTCAAATTAAATATCAAATTTTGTTCCTAAATTAAATATCAAATTTTGTTCCTAAATTAAATATCAAATTTGTTCTCAAATTAAATATCAAATTTTGTTCCTAAATTAAATATCAAATTTTGTTCCTAAATTAAATATCAAATTTTGTTCCTAAATTAAATATCAAATTTTGTTCCTAAATTAAATATCAAATTTGTTCTCAAATTAAATATCAAATTTTGTTCCTAAATTAAATATCAAATTTTGTTCCTAAATTAAATATCAAATTTTGTTCCTAAATTAAATATCAAATTTTGTTCCTAAATTAAATATCAATTTTGTTCTCAAATTAAATATCAAATTGTTCTCAAATTAAATATCAAATTGTTCTCAAATTAAATATCAAATTTTGTTCCTAAATTAAATATCAAATTTTGTTCCTAAATTAAATATCAAATTTTGTTCTCAAATTAAATATCAAATTTTGTTCCTAAATTAAATATCAAATTTTGTTCCCAAATTAAATATCAAATTGTTCTCAAATTAAACATCAAATTTTGTTCCTAAATTAAATATCAAATTTTGTTCCTAAATTAAATATCAATTTTGTTCTCAAATTAAATATCAAATTTGTTCCCAAATTAAATATCAAATTTTGTTCTCAAATTAAATATCAATTTTGTTCTCAAATTAAATATCAAATTTGTTCTCAAATTAAATATCAATTTTGTTCTCAAATTAAATATCAAATTTGTTCTCAAATTAAATATCAATTTTGTTCTCAAATTAAATATCAAATTTGTTCTCAAATTAAATATCAAATTTGTTCTCAAATTAAATATCAATTTTGTTCTCAAATTAAATATCAAATTTGTTCTCAAATTAAATATCAAATTTTGTTCTCAAATTAAATATCAAATTTGTTCTCAAATTAAATATCAATTTTGTTCTCAAATTAAATATCAATTTTGTTCTCAAATTAAATATCAAATTTGTTCTCAAATTAAATATCAAATTTTGTTCTCAAATTAAATATCAAATTTGTTCTCAAATTAAATATCAAATTTGTTCTCAAATTAAATATCAAATTTGTTCTCAAATTTAATATCAAATTTTGTTCTCAAATTAAATTTAAAACTTTATCTTTTAACTAATAACATTTTAATATATTTTCTCTCTCAGGGAAGAACGTCTCTTCTCATTCGATCTGCAAACCTTCACCTGCCACCAGCCTCAGAGTAGAGGTAGAAAAATGCCTACCAAGTACACTAAGGTGGGGCACTACCCTGTAGCTGTGTTACCAGGACAGTATTGTGACAACTTCAGGAGGTGAGAAAGATACAAATTACTAATTTGTAGGTTTAGATGTGTTAGAAGAATAAAAAAATAGTCCTTTTAAACATCTAGAGGTCAATTTTAACATTTTATCAAACATGTAAATTAACTGGTTTTTTCATGGTAGCTTGTGAAGATTAAAAATGATCCTTCACAGTTTTTACTAATAGTTCAAATTACAATTGAAACATCCTGTTTTTAAATAGATATTCCAGACAAGATGGATTTATTCCTGGAATATTCCCTCAATCCTTCTAGCCTGGAATGTACCTTGCAGTAGCTAGCTACTAGTCACCTTTTTTTATCCTAAGACTTTAATCTTCTGTTTTTCAGGTACACCTCTGAAGAACTCTTTCGTCTTCCCCTTAACTCTGTGAAAGCAAGTGAGGTGGTGGAGGAGAAAAAGCCTGTGATACTAAAGGTGGAGTCCCTCGCCTCAAAAACAGCCGCCACTGCCACCATCATATCAAACCTGGAGAACAAGATAAAACTGTGAGTTGTGAAGTTATTTGAAATAGGTTTTAGCTACTCAAGTTCCATTATAACAAGTGATACAAGTACCATTAAAGCCAGTGATACAAGTACCATTATAACCAGTGATACAAGTACCATTATAACAAGTGATACAAGTAGCTACCATTAAAGCCAGTGATACAAGTACCATTATAACAAGTGATACAAGTACCATTATAACAAGTGATACAAGTAGCTACCATTAAAGCCAGTGATACAAGTACCATTATAACAAGTGATACAAGTACCATTAAAGCCAGTGATACATGTACCATTATAACAAGTGATACAAGTACCATTATAACCAGTGATACAAGTACCATTATAACAAGTGATACAAGTACCATTATAACCAGTGATACAAGTACCATTATAACCAGTGATACAAGTACCATTATAACAAGTGATACAAGTACCATTAAAGCCAGTGATACAAGTACCATTATAACCAGTGATACAAGTACCATTATAACCAGTGATACAAGTACCATTATAACCAGTGATACAAGTACCATTATAACCAGTGATACAAGTACCATTATAACCAGTGATACAAGTACCATTATAACCAGTGATACAAGTACCATTATAACCAGTGATACAAGTACCATTATAACCAGTGATACAAGTACCATTATAACCAGTGATACAAGTACCATTATAACCAGTGATACAAGTACCATTATAACCAGTGATACAAGTACCATTATAACCAGTGATACAAGTACCATTATAACCAGTGATACAAGTACCATTATAACCAAAGATACAAGTACCATTATAACCAGTGATTCAAGTACCATTATAACAAGTGATTCAAGTACCATTATAACCAGTGATACAAGTACCATTATAACCAGTGATACAAGTACAATTATAACCAGTGATACAAGTACCATTATAACCAGTGATACAAGCACCATTATAACAATTGATACAAGTACCAATATAACAAGTGATACAAGTACCATTATAATAAGTGATACAAGTACCATTATAACAAGTGATACAAGTACCATTATAACCAGTGATACAAGTACAATTATAACCAGTGATACAAGTACCATTATAACCAGTGATACAAGTACCATTATAACCAGTGATACAAGTACAATTATAACCAGTGATACAAGTACCATTATAACCAGTGATACAAGTACCATTATAACCAGTGATACAAGTACCATTATAACCAGTGATACAAGTACCATTATAACCAGTGATACAAGTACCATTATAACCAATGATACAAGTACAATTATAACCAGTGATACAAGTACCATTATAACCAGTGATACAAGTACCATTATAACCAGTGATACAAGTACCATTATAACAATTGATACAAGTACCAATATAACAAGTGATACAAGTACCATTATAATAAGTGATACAAGTACCATTATAACAAGTGATACAAGTACCATTATAACCAGTGATACAAGTACCATTATAACCAGTGATACAAGTACCATTATAACAATTGATACAAGTACCATTATAACAATTGATACAAGTACCATTATAACAATTGATACAAGTACCAATATAACAATTGATACAAGTACCAATATAACAAGTGATACAAGTACCATTATAACAAGTGATACAAGTAGCTACCATTATAACAAGTGATACAAGTAGCTACCATTATAACAAGTGATACAAGTAGCTACCATTATAACAAGTGATACAAGTAGCTACCATTACAACAAGTGATACAAGTAGCTACCATTACAACAAGTGAAACAAGTAGCTACCATTACAACAAGTGATACAAGTAGCTATCATTACTACAAGTGATACAAGTAGCTATCATTACAACAAGTGATACAAGTAGCTACCATTACAACAAGTGATACAAGTAGCTACCATTACAACAAGTGATACAAGTAGCTACCATTACAACAAGTGATACAAGTAGCTACCATTACAACAAGTGATACAAGTAGCTACCATTATAAAAAGTGATACAAGTAGCTACCATTACTACAAGTGATACAAGTAGCTACCATTATAAAAAGTGATACAAGTAGCTACCATTACTACAAGTGATACAAGTAGCTACCATTACTACAAGTGATACAAGTAGCTACCATTACTACTAGTGATACAAGTAGCTACCATTACTACTAGTGATACAAGTAGCTACCATTACTACTAGTGATACAAGTAGCTACCATTACTACTAGTGATACAAGTAGCTACCATTACTACTAGTGATACAAGTAGCTACCATTACAACAAGTGATACAAGTAGCTATCATTACAACAAGTGATACAAGTAGCTATCATTACAACAAGTGATACAAGTAGCTATCATTACAACAAGTGATACAAGTAGCTATCATTACAACAAGTGATACAAGTAGCTATCATTACAACAAGTGATACAAGTAGCTACCATTACAACAAGTGATACAAGTAGCTATCATTACAACAAGTGATACAAGTAGCTATCATTACAACAAGTGATACAAGTAGCTACCATTACAACAAGTGATACAAGTAACTATCATTACAACAAGTGATACAAGTAACTATCATTACAACAAGTGATACAAGTAACTACCATTATAACAAGTGATAAAAGTAGCTACCATTACAACAAGTGATACAAGTAGCTACCATTACAACAAGTGATACAAGTAGCTATCATTACAACAAGTGTCACAAGTAGCTATCATTACAACAAGTGATACAAGTAGCTATCATTACAACAAGTGATACAAGTAGCTACCATTACTACAAGTGATACAAGTAGCTACCATTACTACAAGTGATACAAGTAGCTACCATTACAACAAGTGATACAAGTAGCTACCATTACAACAAGTGTCACAAGTAGCTATCATTACAACAAGTGATACAAGTAGCTACCATTACAACAAGTGATACAAGTAGCTATCATTACTACAAGTGATACAAGTAGCTACCATTACAACAAGTGTCACAAGTAGCTATCATTACAACAAGTGATACAAGTAGCTATCATTACAACAAGTGATACAAGTAGCTATCATTACAACAAGTGATACAAGTAGCTATCATTACAACAAGTGACACAAGTAGCTATCATTACAACAAGTGACACAAGTACCATTACAACAAGTGTCACAAGTACCATTACAACAAGTATCATTTGTACAAGTATCACAAGTATCATTTGCACAAGTGAAAGACGAAGCGAATGGATTAATCAAACGATATTTGCATATTGGATACAGTTCCTTTTGCCACTTATTCTAACTTTTTCAAGTCCCTTGTATTTAATTTTCCTTTAATATCTGTGATAAGCAGACATAAAACCTTTACTAAATTCAAATTTCATGAAAAGTTTTCCAATAATGAATTCAATTTTCAGGGAGGACCCAATGAAAGAAGTCAAGATTCTCCGGTGCAAAGTGTGTTTTGGCGGCAAAGACAAGAACAAGAGTGGCAAGCCCGAGGGACTGATAGTCTGCGCCAAATGCTCTTCTTCTAGTAAGTTTAACCTAGCTATATGAGTAGGATTTACTCCTGGGATATTAATGGAATATCCCAGGAAAGAAAGATTTATTCCTGGGAAATCAAGGGAATATGCCAGGGAAGGAAGATTTATTCCTGGGAAATCAAGGAAATATGCCAGGGAAGGAAGATTTATTCCTGGGAAATCAAGGGAATATGCCAGGGAAGGAAGATTTATTCCTGGGAAATCAACGAAATATGCCAGGGAAGGAAGATTTACTCCTGGGAAATCAAGGAAATATGCCAGGGAAGGAAGATTTATTCCTGGGAAATCAAGGGAATATGCCAGGGAAGGAAGATTTATTCCTGGGAAATCAAGGGAATATGCCAGGGAAGGAAGATTTATTCCTGGGAAATCAATTGAATAACCCAGGAACAAATCTTCCTTACCTGAGTGTCTCGATACAATTCTGATTGTAGAGTTGTATCGAGATTTAAGAGATCTGGTAGGTTCTTCTAAATGTATTGAAATGAAGATGATATTATTACTGTTTTCAACTAGGCTTGATGTGAAAATAATCATTTCTATCTATTCGAAAATATTGCTATGAGATAATTTAAATTAACTCAATAGGTTCTAAATCACACAAAGTAACCACAAAGTGTCTTTCTCAGGTCACGCCTCCTGTGTTGATCTCAACCCTGACATGATCCCTCGCATCAACTCTTACGGCTGGCAGTGCATGGACTGCAAGAACTGCATGCAGTGCAAGAACACAGATGACGAGGAGAAGATGATCTTCTGTGACATGTGTGACAGAGGCTTCCACATCTATTGTGTGGGACTCAGGAGAGTACCTCAAGGTTAGATACTCGAAATTTTTATGTTTTTATTAATTTTATTCTACTTAGAAAATTTTTAAGATTTTATTAATTTTATTTTACTGGGAAATTTGAAAGTTTTCATTAATTTCATTATAAAAACTATGATACTTTTTATTGAGTGGAGTGGGAGAATTTCATAAAATATTCCTGAATTTGATCATATCTATTATATATACCATTACATTTCATTAGATTATCAATGAATCAATGATATCATTACATTTTAAATATAACTATCCAATATTGCAGACCATACTATATAAACTAAACACTGGCATTAATGTTTTCCGTTTGTTTTTGTTCCTGTAGGGAGGTGGCACTGCAAAGAGTGCGCTGTCTGTGACTCTTGTGGTTGTAAAAGTCCTGGTGGCTACGATGGCGGAGCAAAGAATCCTGACTGGCAGCATGAGGTACTGTAGCTACTAATAACTGTACTCTGATATTCTTTTCGATATCTTAGTAGATGAGAAGTCATCTTGGTGCTTCTATATTATTAATCTTGAATTATAGAAGTGGTAATTCCTAGCTATCTAGCAAATTCTAGCTAGCTACCACAAATTATTAAATTTAAGATATTTTTCTAATTTTCCTTATTTCTGGAAACAAATCAGTGTTTTTCTGAATCTAATTTCGTTTTCTCTTACTTCAGTTCAAGAAGAACAAAGACAACCGCAAGATCTGTTACGCCACAACACTCTGTGTTCCCTGTGACAGACTGTGGAAGAAGAGGCAGTTCTGCTACGTGTGCCTGAAGGTGTACAAGAGCATTGCTGAGGATAAGATGGTGCGCTGTACCAACTGCCCTAAACTCGTCCATAAAGACAAAGGTGAGCACACAATAAATACAAGTAACAACATCATGGTAAATATGACTAAATGAAAGTAAACAAAATTACAGTAAATAGCTATAACAGTAAATACAAGTAACAACATCATAGTAAATAGGACAGAATACAGATACAATGTTTCTTTTTATAAAGGCCCCCTGCCAGAAGTAGCAAACCTTCTTTAAATAATTAAAGGTCCCCTCCAAGCAAATATTTTTATTGCTTTATTCAACGAGGCTAATGTTTCTTATCATTTTGCTGCAAACCGCATCGAATTTGGTAGCATATTTTTAATTTTATATGCTTTTAAAGATTTTTATAATCAAAACTCTACAAAACCTATTTTACTTCCGACTTACTAATTTATGAAATTTTCAGCCTGAAGAAAAAGAATGTACACCATTTGTTTTGATTGTCAACTAGGTATTAGATTTAATAAATCCATTTAATATTCGTGTAAAGGTATAAAATTGAAAGAACTTATAATAGAAACGTTTATATATTTTAGGAAACAATTAATATCTAAAATAAATTAATAAATGCCAAAAACGCATTGTTTGTTCATAAAATTCAAATTTGTAATCAAAACAAAGAGTGTACAATCTTCTTCTTGAGCATCAGATTAGTGATTCGCTCAATTGTTGCTCACAAAGTATTAGAAAACTTTAAAAACAAATAATAAAATATATACTGAACCGAATTGTATGCGGTTTGCAGAATAATGATCGTAGATCTTAGTTATATTATATTATGTAAAAAACTCCTTTTTTTTCACGGAGCCTGGAGAGGACCTTTAAGATACAATGTTGTATCTGTGTTATATTATGTGGTAGCTATCAAAGATACGAAAAATATACAAGATTACCAGGGTTTTATAAATATAAAGAATTATATCTATGACTTCAGATAGAAAGCTACGGGAATAATTAGTAGACAGTTTCCATTTGCTCTTAATTTTCAACTAATGTGTAGGGATTGATCCACATTTTCGATCAAATAAGAAAAACCTATATAATAATTCTACTACTTATCAAGTATTATTATTTCTTGATATAGTTACATGTTCATTCAGTCTATTATAGCTATGTTCTAAAGCCCCCCCCCCCCCCCCCCTGCCCTGACAGTTGAATGCAGTGCTCTTCTGTTGGGAGAAATAGTCTGCTCACCTTGTTTCAAATCTAACAACAGTACTGTGCTCAACCATAACAGAATTGTTGCTGCTGCTAAGAGGAAAATGGCATCGGGATTTTAAGTTAAAACACACAATTTCACTTATACGACCATATGGCTACAGTTTTATATCTTCTCTTCAGTTTATTTCACTTAATGCGATCATATGGCTTCTCTTTCTTATCAATTGGAACATCAGTTCGTACACAGCAAGATAACTGTAAAATTTCTCTTTGGTAGCTACATCCATTATATTTAACTTTTATCATAGGTTGTAATTTTCATCTAATTTGTTTGCAATTTCACGTTCATCATTTTAGTTTTAATTCACTGTAGCGACTCTCAATACTAAGTACTTAAAGAGCTTGAAATTCATGTAATTACCTATAGCTAATTTAAAAACTGGAGGTTTTAGTATAATTTATGTTCTAGAAGGGACATTAAATTCTTTATTTTGTTAATCTGGCGATGTACAAAAAGCTGCAAATTTCTCAATCCAAAGGCTATCGTTGAAATTTATTTTAGGAGCTCCAATATTAACATCTGTACCATATTTTTGTAAATTCTTTAATCTTTTAAGTATGAACTTTGAATTAAGTGCTAGTTCTTAGGTTCACTTGGCAATTTGAATCTGAACTGGACATTCTTCTAATAAAATTTAGCTTAACTTTTTCTACTTAATTTATTATCCAGTTATAGTTGGTTTCAATGAAAAAACATGGATTTCTTTGAGCAAATAACAATTATGATCAATGAAACAAAAAAGTAACAAAAGAAATTATTTACTTCAATTTAAACCAATAGCTTTTCAATTTCTAAATGAGCCGTTCGTAGCTGAGACTTCAATTGATCATTCTCTTCAGCTGAAATAGCGACAGCAACGACAGGTCGGGAGATTCCGCATGAACGACCAAGTGTTGTTTTCTGTGGGATGAAGACGTAGGGTACGTTCTTGTCTTCACAGAGGAGAGGTAAGTGAAGAAGAACCTCTAGAGGCTCAGCATCAGCAGCCATGATGATCATGTTAGCCTGACCTCTGTTAAGAGCCTGAAAAATTATAAAAAATCAGTAATCAGTGGAAGAAACTAATAAATACAAATTATTTATTGAAGCCTTATATAAAATTCTTCAATTTTGACAAGTAATGCAAAAAATAATTTTCAAACATAGTTAAATGTTAATACCATCGAAACTACGATTATTTTAATAAACTACATATTGATCTAATTGTTGAGAGTTTATTGTAAGTGCTGTCTAATAGAGTTCTGTTGCCAGTGCACTTTAATTGAGGATCCAAGATAATGAGAAATTTGAATAATACACACCTTTGTTGCCTCATTTGCTCCTCGTCTGATTGCTTTGTAGTCATTGGCCTGGTTAACCAGCTTCATGAGACTCTGAGCCAGTTCTCCCTGGGCAAGGGGGAAAGCCTTTGGGTCATACTCGGTCTTATCACCTCCCTGGAAAAGAGAAACAGATTAGTTTATGAACAAGAAGAAAATCCATCAATATAATCTCTAACCATCCGTAGTTGTCTAATCGTGTGTGGCGCATATGCACCTTTTGTCCTTAGACTATTTTTGAAATAATATACTTGTTATTAACTTATTCACAAGTGAAAACATATTTT
Organism: Caprella mutica; assembly: GCA_947561585.1. Lineage (NCBI taxonomy): Eukaryota > Metazoa > Arthropoda > Malacostraca > Amphipoda > Caprellidae > Caprella > Caprella mutica. The sequence goes on from CANNZV010000637.1 coordinate 206,760, forward strand.
ACCCCTCTCTACATAAATAGTACGGCTCATAAACTCTCCATAGGACCAAGAAATAACTCCAGCAATCCCTTTAAGAATCTACTTTTCTAGCCAAAATGATCAAATTATCAATAATTTTCTCCAAAAAGCATAGGAGTAAATTAGTTAATTCTGTCATTTGGCATTACAGGGTAGAGGGCTCAAAATAGCTGCTAATAAATCACCAATAAAATGGTGAGAAAAGACATGCTTCATTATCTGGAATCTTGGTAAAATTGTCTATACTCTTAACTGCCTCTTAACCATATTTTAGAGTGACTAAGAGTAAGCCAGTTAACCCTTGGTCTTTGCTGTGATCCATGTTATAGAGTAAGTCAGTTATAACCAATTAACTGGCTTACATTTCAAATGGTCAAAATCTTCAAAAAAAAGCCAAGTTGGCTTGGCTCAGATTTTTTGAGGAATTTTAATACGTATCTAAAAGTGGAGCGGCACACCACTGTACGTTCTATCAAATAGGTAATTTGAATTAAGATTTAGGACATATAGAGTTAATTTAATAATTGTTATATTAAATTTGAGATGTTCAATTTGGAATAGAAAATAAAATTTATCATCGGAGACTCTGCCAGATCATTAAACAATCATGAAGCGTGCAGTAAAAATAACTACAAACGGCCATTATGTTCAGAACCTTTGATAGATAGTACTGTTGTGCGTCGCTCAACTTTTAGATACTGTAGGAAATTTTGGTTCATAATTAGCCAGCCTCTTTAACATGGGCTGTCGGCTGTGATAAATTGAATGTGTGGAGCCTAGTGACAGATATGACCATCATGTGACATGTTAAATGAAAATTCAGGAAATTTCCAAATTAATTGAAATTAGTAGGTAATTATAGTAACTATAAGTATGGACAAAGTAGCCAGTATATTGGTGACTATTGATGGGCGAAATAAGTTGAAAAATATATAAATAACAAGTAAATCAGTCTAAAATAGTCTCAAGAGATGCACATGCATCAGATATGGAGCATAAAAATGTTTTTAAGTGCAAAATCTTCACTAAGAAGTCAAATTTCTTCTTAATAGTGTCTTAACACGTTGTATGCGGGAGTCAAAAACTAGGTATCCACTGCATTGAGGGAATTTAAAAGTTACATCATATCTGTACTAGAAACGCAATTGAGATGAAATTTTGCGTGGTTCGTGTTCATGGAAGTACCACCAATTACAAAAATAAAATAGCGTGTCTACCAGTGGGCATTTCGCAATGTAAAGCCTCTGGCTCTACAGCATTGTGGGGTGCCCACCCGTGGTCACTGCTTGACGTCAAAAACGGCACGTCTGAGACTTTATTTTTTCAAATGTTCAAGTTTGTAGATAAATGTTCTTTGTTTCTCAGTGATAAGAATGAATATATAATCATAAAAATATTATTATATGTCAGCTGTTAAATTTTATTCTGATCCATTTCTCGAATCATACCAAAGGAAGCGTCTTACATACGATTTCGTTTTTTATGGTATACGAATAAAATTTGATAATCCCAATGAGCTTTCATTTTCAGGTGATGTTCTGAATGATTCTAGTTCAGAATAATGCATTTGTAGATGAATTCACAAAATGAGTTAGCCAAAAAGTTACAAATTATAATCTAAAAGTGAAAGATTCTGTCCTGTCTGACGTGGGCAATCATACTATTATATGCCGTATTCTAATATGGAGAATAAAATATAAATCAATTAATTCAAAGTTTCAACTATTGGGTCCACCACCCCCAGATTGTGAAAACATTTTTATTAATGAAGTTATGGTTCTGAAACTTGATACTTTTATGTAAAATTGAATTCTAAATCATTTTTTCGATTAGACCCACAGAAAACAAATTTTTCGAATTTCGATCAATTTTCCAAAAAGCCGGAGGCTTTTTCATGGTTGAAGCTACGGCTTTACGGTTATTTGCATTCAATTCTCCACAAGATTACCTACAAAATGGTGGTGTACGATTTTTGATTTTCGAATTGGTTTTCGAAATTTCATTTTTTTAGTGAATCAAAAAAATAAGTATATAAAAAAATATGTCTAAAAATATTTTGACAACAAATTCGAAAATCAAAAATCGTAATTTCATAATAAATCGGATGCAAAAAACCGCAATGCTCTAGCTTCAAAATTGTAAACCCCTTAGGCTTTTGAATTACAATTGTGATTTGTAGATCACTGAATTAGTTTAAAATCACATTCAAAGTTTGATAATCTGACACGCAGCATACGCCTCCTGTGAAGGTTTGCGGGTAACCAAGGAATATTTCTTTGCATACCTTAGTGTGTGCGTCTGATTAGTGGCACGTTAGATACCAGATATAGCAAGATAGTTAATTATTACGAATTATAATTGGCTGAGAGATGGTTTTTAGAGTACATATTGACTCCCTACACCTGGACCCCTATCTCCCGAGACCTCTGAGATTTTGCTCACACTATTAGAAGGTTATGAAGCAATTATTTACACAATACAATTTTTTCTTAAAATATGCCATCCTCCCTGGGAACGGTGGCCTTAAACGAAAGTTATTTGTTGAAAGAATTCATTGATTGGATTTATATTTGGTAGCCACATATATAAATGAACGGTTTAACAGACATGAAATATTTCTCATATTTTTCTCTATATATGGTCTACTTCAATGTTTAAAATATGATCAGTTGCTCATAGAAAATTGATTTCCTACAATAAAGCAATAATAGAAATATATATTTATTCGAAAAATTTCTTTTAATTTTCCCAATTTCAATGCAAGGTAGTGCCATATTTACTGAATGGTCAAATTTCATGATTAATGATCATGATGACTTTCATTCACTTGTAAACTCAATACATATTAGAAAATAAAAATCAAAAATATAAAAAATTTCCCGTTTAAACAATGTTTTTCGAAGATAAAGTTTTTTGAAGTGACCCACCGGTGGGTCATCCACACTGCACTAGAAGTGGCTGTGACCCACCAGTGGGTCATCCACACTGCACTAGAAGTGGCTGTGACCCACCGGTGGGTCATCCGCACTGTACTAGAAGTGGCAGTGACCCACAGGTGGGTCCCATCGCATGCAACGTGATAAATGTAGCGTGGCGATCTGGCTCAATTATTCACTAAACTGGCGATTTTCCTGCCACACATGAAAACTTGGATGAGGGGTTTGATAAATTGAAAAAACAGTAAATCACTCCTTAGAGTCTCAAGAGATTCCTAAACATGCATCAGTCTAGATTTCAGAATATGTAACATTTTTAAGACTCTCTCATCTCTTAGCGGGAGTTTTTGATTGAATTTTAGAAATTGGAAATCTCTGAGGAAGATCATAAATTAATTCCTATGTTTCCATAATTTATGTTAACTTTGTCTTTGCTGCGGGAGATTTTGAATTAATTCCTATGTTACCATTAATTTACCAAGTTTCAAAGTGTGGCAGGAAAGTCGCCAGTTTAGTGAGAAAATGGATCCAAGTCGCCACATAATGGAGATATATCATTTTATATATAATTAATTTACTAACAAATGCTAACGGTAGATGGCGCCCAGTCTGCAAAGCATGCATAATCAGTCTCCAGATATTTAATTTTTGGAGTGATTTATCTCCAAAGATTTCAAATTTCTCTCCAAAATGACCAAAAATCTCTCCACTAATTACATGTAAACATTGGAATTAATTAAGAAATTGTTGCCGGATAATTGATCATTATTCAGGAGACTAATTTCAAGGCCTCAACAGTCACCAGGTAAACTTCACAACTTCATGCATCTTTTGCAGACTGGGATGGCGCCACAATCAGGGGCGCAATCTTGTATACATACTGTAACATACAAACTGAGTTAAGTTTCTACCTAGATTTTAACTCAAGTAAAGAGATGGCTATATTTTCAAAACTATGCCTTCTTGTGTACGAATTTTCACAAAATTTTCACCATTTTGACGCAAACAAAACTTGATTACTGCATAAATAAATTCCTAGTTTCAGAAAATGTTCATTGAGTCGCCAATATATCTTTTATTCAAAAATAAGTCAACAAAAATTAGTAATGCAGTCGTCATAATTTAATTCCAATTTTGAAAGTAGACAGTCGTCAATATACCTATATTATTATAACTACCTAAATTAATTAAGAGCGTATCAGCCAATCAGAGAGAGGCATACAACTGATACCAGCTAATCACAGAGAGCCCGAGAGAGGCATACTTTCTTTCATAGTTATTCATTTTTTTTCCGATAATTAGTCAGAGAGCATTAAATAAAAATAACAAGTAGTGACCCAGACTGCAAAGCATGCACAATCAGTTTCCAGATAATTAATTTATGGGGCAATTTGTCTCCAAAGATTTTCCAATTTCTCTCCAAAATTGCCAAAAAATCTCTCCACTTATTGCATGTAAACATAGGGATTAATTAGAAAATTGTCGCCGGATAATTCAGGAGACTAATTTCAAGGCCTCATTAGTCGCCGGTTAACTTCACAACTTCATGCATCTTTTGCAGACTGGGTAGTGACCACATCATTCAAGATTGCAATCTTTCACCGAAAACAGAAAACTGATATACAATTATACATCATGGAGCGCGCCATATCAAAACAAAATGGTTGCTTTGTTTACATTTCAACAAAAATGCTCAGTTCCGCTGATTATTATTATGAGTCACCAATTTTAATTTTAAATCTAATTTAAGTGCTCATTAGTCGTCTATATATGTGAAAGATACTTATTTTCACAAATTCTAAGTCAATTAATCGCCGACTTGGTACATACTCTTGAACTAGGCTTAAATTAATATGAAAACAATAAATTTACTCACGTACCAGATTGCATTTGGTGGTAAATTCCAATTATATGTTGGCAGATAATCAATTTCTCCAATAAAAATATTCCTGCAATGTCAGAGGATATTTAGCTATTAATTCCTATATTACCATTAATTTTTGGAGGGGAAACTGGAAAAATGTTGGGAGGACTAGACAAATTGATGAAAAATGTTGGCAGCTATTTCTCAGATTTTTTTAAAAAGTCAGAGGAGTTCAGTGCACCAAATACAAACTGGCTCACGTACATACTAATGATTGGTAATGCGGAAGTATTACCAATTTTATTAGATACTTTTTATATGAACATTTTAACCAGTCTGCAGAATGTGTCTCTTCTCCCGCAGAGATTTTAAATTGAGAGACAGTTGGTCTCTGACTCTCAGTGATACGTATCTAAAAGCTGAGCGGCGCACCACAGCACGGTGCACCACTGTACATTCTATTAGTCTTAGATGGGTATTTTGAATACAGATTAATGATAAATGGAGTGAATTTGATAGGTAATTGTTTTATCAGATTTATGACTGACACCTGACGGTACCTGAATCCAATGAATTTATACTACACAGTTTAATTATTTGATTGAGATGTTTAATTTGGAATAGAAAATGAAATTCATCATAGAAAACTGAAATTAAAATTTTATGGGGTAACTAATGTAAATTTTCAGTCTGAGGTGTATATAAAAACTTAGTAAGTTAGCCGTTAGGTAGATGTATCGGGGGGCGTGCCGGCCCCCGAACCCCCCTGCCAGGTCATTAAACAATCATGAAGTGTGCAGAACAACAAACTAGTTAGCGGATACAACAAACTTCATAAGTTCATAACAGTTATTTACTTTGAGATCATTAATAGAAAGTAGAGTGGTGCGCCGTATTGTCGTGCGCCGTAATGTGGTGCGCCAGTCTGCAGAATATGGAACATTTTTCCAAGACTCTCTGCGGGAGTTTTTGATTGAATTTTTAGAAATTTGAGATCTCTGCGGGAGATCTTGAATTAATTCCTATGTTACAATTAATTTAGCTGCGGGAGATTCTGAATCTGCTACTGAGAGTCAGAGAGTAACTGTCTCTCAAATTAAAATCTCTGCGGGGGAAGAGACACATTCTGCAGACTGGGTGGTGCGCCCCTCAGCTTTTAGCCAAGTAAATTAGTATGTCTCATAAACTCACCATTTGTCTCTCCAGCTCTCTCCAAAATTCAACAATTTCTCTCCAAAATGATCAAATTATCATTAATTCTCTCCAAAATAACATTGTAGCATAGGAGAAAAATAGATAAAACTCGCCATTTGCAATTGAAGGGCTCAAAATAACAGTCACAAACTCGCCATTAAAATGGCGAGTTTGGACATGCTTTATTACTTGGGCTTTCAGATACTGTTGCTCTCAGTAGCAGATTCAGAATCTCCCGCATCTGAATCAATGGTAACATAGGAATTAATTCAAAAATTCAATATCTTCCACAGCTAAATTAATGGTACTACTACTACCGTACTATAGAAATTAATTCAAGATCTCCCGCAGAGATCTCCAATTTCTAAAATTCAATCAAAAACTCCCGCAGAGTCTTGGAAAAATGTTCCATATTCTGCAGACTGGCATTTTAAAAATATACGAGCATTCAAATATTACATACCTAATCAAATATTCTGAATAGATTCAAAACCAATTTGACAATTCTTTGATTTTGACTTTAATATCCCTTTAAATGTGACTAACACTAAACTGGCTATTTTTCTGCTTCACTTTGAAACATCGCCAAATGGGATCATTCGTCTTAAATTTTCTCAATTTCTCCCAGTCTGAGTACCTAGGCATACCTACCTCTAAATTCCAAATACCTAGCGAAATAATAATTATTTATTTTGGAGATAAGATGAGATTGAAAAATTAGCAAACATGACAGCCAAATATAGTTAATTTACTACTAGGTATCTACAATATTACGCCAAACGCATGAGTCGGCATGACCACGTTGCCCATGTGTTTACCTTTGAAACAAAAGTAATATCAAAACATTAAGCATAAACCCTACTTTTCTATAGATAATAAATATTTTAAGCTAATTACAAGAATGATAAACAAATAATAGTATTCTTTGAAAATAGCACTTACCATTTTGATTAGTTTAGTAGTTTAAGTTAGAAGCTTTCAACAAGACAGTCAGTTATATTATGAAACGTTCTCTACACAGACGCCGAATCGGGGGCAGGGATACCAAAAATCTTAAGATTTTATTTCAGCTTACATAAATATAAAACATTTGGTAATTAAGTATTTAAGATATGATGCAAAAATTTATTTTTCAAACAGTATTCGAATATTTTCAAAATAATTAAGGTATATCTAATACTTAAGTGATAGTTTCCAGTCTTTTATCTTTATAAGTTGATGAGGGAACAGATAAAATGAGAGAACATAGTGAATATAACGGTTTTTTTTTCATTTTCCAATAGATCAATTTTCCATAATGAGCAATATATGCATTAATTTCCAACTATAAATATCAACAATATTGTACAGATAATATAGTAAATTAGTAATTAATTAGTCATTGATTAATGATGAATATATCCTTAAGTGTGGCTATTCATTATTCACAAAGGTAATGCAGAAAATTGTCGCTACGACAGCCGACCGGGACTCCAGCTACAAATCGTGGCGAATAAATCTATTGCCTAATTCCTTGTGTCTATAGATTATTAAAAGCAATATAATATAATAGAATAACGAGTTTCATTAGGAATGATAAAGTATTCATGGTGTTTATTCCCAAAATTCATTCTCTTAAATAATAATAATAATAATAATAGAGTTTATTTAATCAATCAACTACATTTATATACAAAAAAAAAGAATAATTTATTTGATTGAAGAAAGCCCTAAGGTAACTTTAAAAAAAGTTATTCGGGCAAATTAAAATATATCTATGTATAAAATAATTCAGTTAGCAAGATTAATCATAATGTGACAACTGAAAACTATTGAATTATATTAAACAAAAACAAATGAAAAAAAAATGAAGATACAGTGACTGCAATAAAGTTACTAAGAAATAGTGTTATAGGCATACAACACTTTTCACAAATTATTCAAAAACAAAAACATCGACAACTACATTTATATTACTGGATGAAATATTTCCTAACATGACGTTTGAATATTTTATATGTTTCGCACTGGCGTAACTCTGGAGGCAATGAATTCCACACAACTATAGATTTATAAAAGAATTTTTTTTGGCAGATCGATTTTGTAACAATTGGCTAATTCAAATGGTCAACTTCCCTGAATCTAGTAAGGTGATTATGATTTGGAATTAATTGTAAATATCTATTATGAAAATATGGGTCTGAATTATCTACGAAGCAAGTAAACATTTTGAGAGATATAAAATACCTATAAAGAGAATCATAACACATATAGGTATCGCAATGGTGAGGATTTGATCTATTCAACAATTTAAACGCTCTCTTCTGAAGGCCATTAACTCTTGCCACATTGCATGTACCACTAGCACCCCACACCGATATACAATAAGTCATGCAAGAATAAATCAGAGAATAATAAATAGTTTTTAATACAGTATAAGGTGAACAGAGGGAAATACGATACATTACACCTAGAGATCTTGATATTTTTGTTGATATATCAGCAATATGGTCAGAAAATGATAGTCTGTCATCAAGTATAACTCCCAGAAACCTAGCGCTGCTCACTCTTACAAAATATCAGTCAAAGGCAGGCTCAGAGGTTTATGAGTAAAAATCATATAGGAAGTCTTAGATAAATTCAATGAGAGCTTATTTAGACTTAGCCAATAATCAACGGACATCAATGATTGAGTCATCCCAGCACTATCTTCCGACAAATCATTACCCACTGACATTACCGTAGTATCGTCGGCATAGTGGACAAAAGAGAGATCATTGGCAGTTCTATGCAGATCATTGATGTAAAGAACAAACAACATAGGTCCCAAAACAGATCCCTGGGGAACTCCAATATCATAGGAAACATAATTGGAGAAAGCTCCATTCACTCTGACTCTTCCAACTCTATCTGACAAGTAAGATCTAAACCATGACAAAATATTATCTCTGAACCCATAGCGTTCAAGCTTCCTTAACAAAATATCGTGACTAATGGTGTCAAAGGCCTTGCTGAAATCTAACAATACAGCAACTAAAATCTTCTTATCATTCAAAGCAATTGAACACTCATCAACCATACGCAAAATAGCATCAGCCGTAGATTTTCCGGGTCGGAATCCATATTGACTGTTATTCAGGATATCATACCTAGTCAAGTATTCTACCACTCGGACGCTCATCAATTTTTCCATTATTTTTGACATAACACTCATGGTTGAAATTGGCCTATAGTTTCCCTTAACTTTTGAGTTTTTACTTTTGAAGATTGGAATTATTGTTGACAATTTCAAACAGTTTGGAAAACATCCTATCACAACAGAATCATTAAACATATGGGAAATAATAGGTGCTAACAGATTAATGAGCATTTTGTAAATAAAGGTCGGAATATCATATAGATTACAATTACCATTCTTCATACCATGCACCAAATTCACAACTTCAACACATGAGACTGGCGAAGCAAAGAATGAATTTGTTAGCGGCTCGGGCATGAATTGCAGAGGATCTCCCTGTTGAACCGGAATTTTTTCATTTAGATCCCTAGCAATGGAAGAAAAATAAGACGAAAACACCCTGGAAACTTCTACATCAGAAACAACATTCATACTATTAGAATCCTCAAGCTTAGGTTAGGTTAGGTTAGGTTAGGTTAGGTTAGGTTAGGTTAGGTTAGGTTAGGTTAGGTTAGGTTAGGTTAGGTTAGATGACGTGGGGGTGTTTCCTCGAAAAAAAATTTTTTTTGTTTTATAATAATAAAATTCGTACAAAAATACCATGCCCATCAAAAACCGTTTTTTCGAAATTCACACCGGAAGTGTTCGAAATCTGCTTCCAAAAGTTCCGAGTTTCAGGTCTTGTTGACGTCCAATTGGAATAACTGACTTGCATCATTTTCCTCGTGAATTTTTATTCCTAACCTTTGACTTTCCCATCAATATTTTCGAAAAAATTTGATTGATTCTTTATTCGGAGGTCATTCTTTATTACCAATCTTGATAAAATGTTGTAAATCCAAAAAAAAATTATTTTGTGAAATATAAGTTTTTTTTCCATTTTTTTAATATAAAAATATCCGCCAAGTTTCCATCTATCATGTGATAAAATATCAAATCATAATAACAACGAATTAATAGATATTTAAGCATTTTCCTTCTAGGTTAGAAAGAAATTGCTAACCTATCAACTTTTTCATTAATATTTTCGAAAAATTCTTTATTATCAATCTTAATAAAAGGTCGAAAATGCGAAACTATATTATTATACAACAAATAAGTTTTCATTTAATTTTATGAATAATTAAATATCTGCCATTATGTGACGGAATATTAAATAAACTACTAGATAGGTAATCATTCATATTTTCGGTTAGGAACAATTTCATTAGTTTAATCAAAATTGACGAAACCCATAAAGTACTCTTTAGGTTTAGAGTAGAAACAATGTAAACTTCGTTTTAATTCCATATTTTATTTAAATTTATTCTATAAATAATCATTATAATAGAAAAATTACCATTCCTTTTATTCGATTATGAAAAAGTCAGATATATTGAGTACTTTCATAACCCACCAATCCATTTAAGTTCCTGAGTACAAAAGTACTTAATTTCTTTCCTTTGTATTTAAGTACTCATGTACTTTTTGTGTACCTATAAGAAGTACCTCAATTTTATAAGTACTTATACATAGTTTATCATGTCGTTAAGTACAGAGTTCTTAAGTAATCGATCTAATTAATTAATTATTTAAAATAGTTTTAAAAAATATATCTTCTATTTCACCAAACATATTATATAAAGTGAAATTGTTAAAACTTTTTCTTATTTGATTCTTTCCGTTCAATAATGAGAAATTTTGTATTTTCTACCCTCAAATTGGTTTCTATGAATTCATCCAAAGAAAATGGATATTAAATCGAAACCCTAACTATTATAAATACTTTCTTTTTAAGTATATCCAATGTCCAAGACAGCGCATTGAAAACAATACACAAAATGGAAATGAAAAAAATAAAAGCATTATGATAATTAATGATTTATTTTTTTAATTTTGCAATCAACTGATTTTTGGCTTAACCAACGAGTGAAGGTTCCAGTCAACTAATTGTTGACTCTACATCCAAATAAAACTATCATTTTATTGAACCCCTAACTATTACAAATAACTTTTTTTTATTATATCATTGATTCATTTATATTCTTGTATATGATGATATTCTTGTTTGAAATTGATTTTAAAAATTCATAGAAAACACAACACAAAATGGAAAGGGTTTTAAATAAAATTAAAACACTAGATTCTTCAAAGATCATTCGCAATAGTTGAAGTTAAGCTATTTTGAATGTGGATAATTTGATCAATGTTAGTAATTGCAAAATAATCAAATACAGGCGTCCCCCGCTCTTATTATGTCTCAGACTTACAATAAGTCAAATAGGTGTGGGTCATGTCTTGCTCTTACATTACTTGGTATAGAAAATATTTCAGGAGTAATTTTGGTAATTTATTATTTTTAGTTTTCAATTAAGCTGTTTTCGCCCTAACTATTACAAACTTTATGATCATGCAGGTGAGATCGATTAAGAATAATTAAGTTAAATAATATATTTACAAGAAAGGAAATTCCAATAAATATTACTGCAGATATATACTATATATATATATATAATTAGTAATTTAGAGTAGAGTTTAATTTTTTTTTAATTTAAAATTCTATCTACAAATTTTCAATATATATTGGAGATCTCATTTGGTTGGTTATGGTTATTGGTTATTAATGGTTATGGTTATTAATGGTTATTGACGAAAATGGTTATTATGAAACATTGTATGACATACCTATATAAAGATTTCCAAAGTTAATTCTATAAGTAGAAGTTTACGATAAAATTGATTGTTTTAAGAAATTTCAAAATTGTACAGAATTCTTCCATTTTAGATAAAACCACTTACGTAACAAATGGAGTGAAAAATAAAAACTCATAAAATTTAAGACTTATTCAATATCCTACTTAATATAACAGGCAGCACAATCTATAATTGTGCAATATTAAGAATTGTTTCTGCAGTTGAATAATCTAACTTTAAAACTATTATAAACTATTTAACGTAAGTACATTAATTGTACTCAATGTAAATTACAAATGTACATGCAACGTCACTTCAAATTAAAATATTACTATAGTCAAATATATAATATTTTCTTTGATCCCTTGTTCGTAGAAAACAGAATATTGTAGGGATAAGAATAATAAAAATGTAACTTCAGGACATGACTCGCACTTATTACCGTTTTGTTGTAAGTGTGAGTCGCGATTTTGTAATAAGAGCGGGACACGCCTCTATCTATATGAAACAAGTTATATTCACTTAATAATAGCATCGGAAGGAAAGCATGTTTTGAAATAAAATAAAGATCATTCTTACCTCTCATTCCCATATCCAGATTAGCTGTGTGGTAGGGCGGTTGACGTTGAGACTGGTAATTGTGAGTTCGACTCCCGAATGGTCTTATTCCTTTTTAATTTGTAACAGCAGAATAATTTATTTAAACTAGATTATGATTATCATTTTCATATAATGAGGATTTGAAATCAAACGTTAATTATCAATAAATCCAACTAATTAAATGGGATTAAAAAATCATTTCATATAAATTATTATTACTTTATCATTTGTATCTTTATCCTCATTAACCAATTACAATAAAAAGTAGAATGAGTTCGTCGTAATTATTATGTTATCACTTAACAATTCTAGACTTTATGAATTATCTCCTCAAATTCGTTTTCTATAATTACATCCAAAGAAAATAGATATTTGATTCGAACCCTAACTATTACAAATAACTTTCTCGTTACTATATCCATTAATTAACTTGTATATTTTGAAAAAGTAGAGATTTGAAAATAATACACAAAATGGAAATAGATTTTAATAAAATCACAATAAAATAAATACACAATAATATAATAATATAAATAACCATATTTTTTCTTTTCAATAAATTTTAAGGGATTTAAGTCTATAAAAAATAATTTCTATACCAGACTGATTCAATTTAAATTAATACATGATTATTATTATTACATAGTGAGGATTTGACAATTTTAACCCTATCTATCATAGAATTGCGCCAGAGCAACAATAATTGTAGGGTAATAAAAACAACAAACTAATCTAATATTTTATTTGTAAATTTTTCATCAATAATTGTAATTTATTTTACCTTCTTTTCTTGTTTCTTGCCATGTTTAGGTGTCAGCAACTACAAATAGAAGAGAAGACATATCGCAAACTATTATTTACTATTATTTATATCCCATTAATGAAAATAAAATCAGGGGTTTAATAACAATAATCTATTACCTCTTTCAATTGCTCCATTTCATCAATTGAGAGGTAAGGCGTCTTCTGAGCTTTTTTGGACTCTGAAATTGATAGATGATCAAAATTAGATTAAGTATACTTTGAAAACAGAGTAATGGAGATTACTTTATTAAAATCCTCTTGCTTAAATTATAAATAATTATTATTACAATAATAATTGCGGATGTTTCAACGAGTAAATGATACAGTCAACTACATGTTGACTTAACCTACTGAGTCAATAGTAAAGTCAACAACCAGTTTACCTAACCTACTGAGTCAATAGTAAAGTCAACACAATGTTTACCTAACCTACTGAGTCAATAGTAAAGTCAACACAATATTTACCTAACCTACTGAGTCAATAGTAAAGTCAACAACCAGTTTACCTAACCTACTGAGTCAATAGAAAAGTCAACTCAATGTTTACTTAACCTACTGAGTCAATAGTAAAGTCAACACAATGTTTACCTAACCTACTGAGTCAATAGTAAAGTCAACACAATATTTACCTAACCTACTGAGTCAATAGTAAAGTCAACAACCAGTTTACCTAACCTACTGAGTCAATAGAAAAGTCAACAACCAGTTTACCTAACTTACTGAATCAATCGTAAAGTCAACACAATATTTACCTAACCTACTGAGTCAATAGTAAAGTCAACAACCAGTTTACCTAACCTACTGAGTCAATAGAAAAGTCAACAACCAGTTTACCTAACTTACTGAGTCAATCGTAAAGTCAACACAATATTTACCTAACCTACTGAGTCAATAGTGAAGTCAACCGAGTGTTGACTTAACCTACTGAGTCAATAGTAAAGTCAACAGTGTGTTAACTTAACCTACTTAGTCAATAGAAAAGTCAACACAATGTTTACTGAACCTACTGAGTCAATAGTTAAGTCAACCGAGTGTTGACTTAACCTACTGAGTCAATAGTAAAGTCAACAGTGTGTTAACTTAACCTACTTAGTCAATAGAAAAGTCAACACAATGTTTACTGAACCTACTGAGGGAATAGTAAAGTCAACAACAAACAAACAATTAAAACAATACAATACTGAAAATAACAAAAATACAACCTACTAAGTAAATGGTACAGTGAACTGATGATTGACTTAACCAAGGAGTAAATGGTACAGTCAACTAATTGTTGGATTAACCAATGAGTAAATGGTACGGTCAACCGACCAGTTTGTTTAGTTGACCTACTCGTTGACCAGCTGGTTGACCTAGTTGACCTACTCGTTGACCAACTGGTTGACCTAGTTGACCAACTGGTAGACCTACTCGTTGACCAACTGGTTGACCTAGTTGACCTACTCGTTGACCAACTGGTTGACCTAGTTGACTTACTCGTTGACCAACTGGTTGACCTAGTTGACCTGCTCGTTGACCAACTGGTTGACCTAGTTGACTTACTCGTTGACCAACTGGTTGACCTAATTGACCTACTCGTTGACCAACTGGTTGACTTAGTTGACCTACTCGTTGACCAACTGGTTGACCTAGTCGTTGACCAACTGGTTGACCTAGTTGACCTACTCGTTGACCAACTGGTTGGCCTAGTTGACTTACTCGTTGACCAACTGGTTGACCTAGTTGACCTACTCGTTGACCAACTGGTTGACCTAGTTAACCTACTCGTTGACCAACTGGTTGACCTAGTTGACTTATTCGTTCACCAACTGGTTGACCAACTGGTTGACCTAGTTGACCTACTCGTTGACCAACTGGTTGACCTAGTTGACTTACTCGTTGACCAACTGGTTGACCTAGTTGACCTACTCGTTGACCAACTGGTTGACCTAGTTGACTTACTCGTTCACCAACTGGTTGACCTAGTTGACCTACTCGTTGACCAACTGGTTGACCTAGTTGACCTACTCGTTGACCAACTGGTTGACCTAGTTGACTTACTCGTTCACCAACTGGTTGGCCTACTCATTGACCAACTGGTCAACCTTGTTGACCTTTTCGTTGTAAAATTTGAGTCATCACAATGTTTACCTAACCTACTGAGTCAATAGTAAAGTCAACTCAATGTTTACTTAACCTAATGAGTCAATAGTAAAGTCAACACAGTGTTTACTTAACCTGCTGAGTCAATAGTAAAGTCAACACAATGTTTACTTAACCTAATGAGTCAATAGTAAAGTCAACACAGTGTTTACTTAACCTACTGAGTCAATAGTAAAGTCAACTCAACGTTTACTCAACCTAATGAGTCAATAGTAAAGTCAACTCAATGTTTACTTAACCTACTGAGTCAATAGTAAAGTCAACTCAATGTTTACCTAACCTACTGAGTCAATAGTAAAGTCAACACAATGTTTACCTAACCTACTGAGTCAATAGTAAAGTCAACAACCAGTTTACCTAACCTACTGAGTCAATAGTAAAGTCAACACAGTGTTTACCTAACCTACTGAGTCAATAGTAAAGTCAACACAATGTTTACCTAACCTACTGAGTCAATAGTAAAGTCAACAACCAGTTTACCTAACCTACTGAGTCAATAGTAAAGTCAATACAATGTTTACCTAACCTACTGAGTCAACAATAAGGTCAACAACAAGTTTAAACGACATCAAAATTTAGGGTATTGGAACTTCCTATCGCTAAACTAGAAGGGTTCTACACAATATTTTTCATGTCATTTAGGATTATATGGAATTTATAATTTTAGAGAATATTTTTACAAATTGTCATAACCCTATCCAATTTATACAACTGCTAACAATCAATCACGTTTATTTAAAATGCTAGGTAATTTATATAATTTCCACCCTTAAAATAGTTTTCTATGAAGATATTCAAAGAAAATGAAAAAGCAATTCTCATTCTTCAGTGATGTTATTTTCTCCCTTCTTATCACTCATAATTTTTGCATGTAAGTAGTCTCTAATTTCAAGTGAGAGGTCACAAACGGACAATTCTTCTCTTGAGGGAGTAAGGAACATCATGTCCCACAAATCAGTCATCTTAAATGACTCCCGCACCTGACAAACTGTAGGAATCTCCTTACCAATGACAAATTTCTAGCATCTTTCATGAATGATTCCTTTCTCTTCATCAGTAAAGAAGCTCCAATCATAATGTGTAGATAACTAAAAGAGAAAAATATTGTAATTAGAATTGTACCTTCAATTTAAAAAATATTAACACAATAGGAAAAACGAACATGGTTCACTTTTTATTCAAGGTGGTAAGTTTTTAATATCTGAGAGAAATATTGTACGTCACTTAGTAATTATATGGGTTTTCTCCCGGTAGAAATATCATGAAATATTGTACTTGTAAGTTTGTGAATTTATTTTTCATTGATATTCATCAGTAAAAGAGTGATTAAAAATAAATGCAATGGAAAGTAAACTGATGTATATATACTGAAACTATAACAGAATTATTATCAATTAAATTTTTCACCTGTGTCCCATCTTCCTCTCTCCTTGCCTCATCTTTCTTCTCCATTGGAGCACATTTTTTAGTGTTGTCTGCCATCAACCTGATGAATGATGATTTATCTGTAGATATGAAAAAAATATATAAAACGTTTTGAATTTATTAAGGATTTTTTAGGTTATTTTACTTATATAAAGGGATAATTGAAGTCACGAAGGTTTTAAAATTTTTGAAGAGATACGAAGTTGAATGATAAGTCAGTTTACAGGTTGACGAGCAAAACACCAGGTCAGTTTTCAGGTTTAGGATCAAAATGTCAGGTCAGTTTTTAAGTTGACGAGCAAAATACCAGGTCAGTATACATGTTGACGATCAAAATGTCAGGTCAGTTTTTAAGTTGACGATCAAAATGCCAGGTCAGTTTATAACTTAACGAGCAAAATGCCAGGTCGGTTCATAAGTTGACGAGCAAATTGCCAGGTCAGTTTACAGGTTGACGATCAAAATGTCAGGTCAGTTTTTAAGTTGACGAGCAAAATGCCAGGTCAGTTCATAAGTTGACGAGCAAATTGCCAGGTCAGTTTACAGGTTGACGATCAAAATGTCAGGTCAGTTTTTAAGTTGACGAGCAAAATGCCAGGTCAGTTTACAGGTTGACGATCAAAATGTCAGGTCAGTTTTTAAGTTGACGAGCAAAATGCCAGGTCAGTTTATAACTTAACGAGTAAAATGCCAGGTCAGTTCATAAGTTGACGAGCAAATTGCCAGGTCAGTTTACAGGTTGACGATCAAAATGTCAGGTCAGTTTTTAAGTTGACGAGCAAAATGCCAGGTCAGTTTATAAGTTGACGAGCAAAATACAAGGTCAGTTTACAGGTTGACGAGCAAAATACCAGGTCAGTTTACAGATTGACGAGCAAAATACCAGGTCAGTTTACAGGTTGACGAGCAAAATGCCAGGTTAGTTTACAGGTGGACGAGGAAAATACCAAGTCAGTTACAGGTTAACGAGCAAAATGCCAGGTCAGTTTATAACTTAACGAGCAAAATGCCAGGTCAGTTCATAAGTTGACAAGCAAATTGCCAGGTCAGTTTACAGGTTGACGATCAAAATGTCAGGTCAGTTTATAAGTTGACGAGCAAAATGCCAGGTCATTTTATAACTTAACGAGCAAAATGCCAGGTCAGTTCATAAGTTGACGAGCAAATTGCCAGGTCAGTTTACAGGTTGACGATCAAAATACCAGGTCAGTTTATAACTTTACGAGCAAAATGCCAGGTCAGTTTACAGGTTGACGAGCAAAATGCCAGGTCAGTTTACAGGTTGACGATCAAAATACCAGGTCAGTTTATAACTTAACGAGCAAAATGCCAGGTCAGTTTACAGGTTGACGATCAAAATACCAGGTCAGTTTATAACTTAACGAGCAAAATGCCAGGTCAGTTTACAGGTTGACGAGCAAAATGCCAGGTCAGTTTACAGGTTGACGATCAAAATACCAGGTCAGTTTATAACTTAACGAGCGAAATGCCAGGTCAGTTTACAGGTTGACGAGCAAAATGCCAGGTCAGTTTACAGGTTGACGAGCAAAATGCCAGGTCAGTTTACAGGTTGACGATCAAAATACCAGGTCAGTTTATAACTTAACGAGCAAATTGCCAGGTCAGTTTACAGGTTGACGAGCAAAATGCCAGGTCAGTTTACAGGTTGACGATCAAAATACCAGGTCAGTTTATAACTTAACGAGCAAAATGCCAGGTCAGTTCACATGTTGACGATCAAAATGCCAGGTCAGTTTTTAACTTAACGAGCAAAATGCCAGGTCAGTTTACAGGTTGACGATCAAAATACCAGGTCAGTTTATAACTTAACGAGCAAAATGCCAGGTCAGTTTACAGGTTGACGATCAAAATGTCAGGTCAGTTTTTAACTTAACGAGCAAAATGCCAGGTCAGTTTACAGGTTGACGATCAAAATGCCAGGTCAGTTTTTAACTTAACGAGCAAAATGCCAGGTCAGTTTACAGGTTGACGATCAAAATGCCAGGTCAGTTTTTAACTTAACGAGCAAAATGCCAGGTCAGTTCATAAGTTGACGAGCAAATTGCCAGGTCAGTTTACAGGTTGACGATCAAAATGTCAGGTCAGTTTTTAAGTTGACGAGCAAAATGCCAGGTCAGTTTACAGGTTAGGTTAGGTCAATCTACTACCTGACCAGCAAATTCACTCATAACTTAAAATACTGAAAATATAAACACTTAAACCTATTGATTTGAATGGGATAAATGCTTATAGAGGTATAAAGATTTTTTACATTATAACAGAAAGTTTTTTTGTTATAAAGGGTCTCTAAAGTAATGAAGGTTTTTTAAGTTTCAAAAGGTTTTAAATGGTTTTTAATTTATTAGGGCTTTTGAAGTTATAAATGGATTTAAAGTTATAAAGGGTTATGAAATTATAAAGGGTTTTAATGTCATTAAGAGTGTCATAAAAGGCTTTTGCAGTTATTATAGTTTTATAGACACGAAGGGTTTTAAGTTGAAGAAGGCTCTAAAATTATAAAAAAGTTTCAATGTTATAAAGGCTTCCAAAGTTAAAAGGTTTTCTAAGATATAAAAAGTAATAGAGTTATAAAAGGTTTTAATATTAAAGATGGTTTTAAAGTTAGAAATGAATTTATATCTCAAAACACCTTTCTTAACATTAAACCCCTTTATAACTTTGAAACCCTATATAATTTTGAATTGTAAATCTCTTATAACTTGAAACACTTTATAACTTCCACTTCAAAACCCTTTATAACTTTAAATACCTTTAGAGTTTAATAACTCTTCACATCTTTAAAAAAATATAACTCCAATTCCACTTATAACTTATAAACCCTTTATAACATTAAAACTCTATAATTTTAAAATTCTTGCTAGCAGAGTACCTAGTATCAATGTTTCCTCTAGGTACCTAACTCCCAATATTAAGCTTTGAACTTGGTATCAGAAAAAACTTAATGCTATTATAAAGATAGAATGAATAAGAAAAGAACACTTCAAAATACTACAGAAAGAAGATTAAATTTAATTGCTCTCCTTACACAAATAAACGATTGACAATGAGCACAATGAAAATACACTGAGGAGATACACAGTTCCTCACTCTGCAAAGGCTCGAGAGTCACTGATTACTTATTTCACAAATTCACACACAATAATTTATATTCATTTGGAGTGAATCAAAACAATGTATAGCTTAGTTTATTCTTGATTCAATGCATTGTTTCTTTTATTTACTACATCTAAATATGTTTGTTAATGCAATGAACAATTATTTGTGTAGCTACTATTTCCGATAAGTGTTACATGTTTATCATCAGGATTGGGACAATATGCTTCATATTCTCTTTAATATTAATCGTCATAATGAAGTCGTTTGAAATAGACTTTTATTTGTTCAAAATGTGTTTGTTATTATCTTTATACAGACTACTTATAAGATATACAGTGTAACTGAATAGGATTTTCTACAATTCCCCTAGCTGCTTATCTACCAACCTACCTACCTATTTACCTACTTACTTACTTACCTACCTACCTACCTACCTTCCTACTTATCTAGCTACTACCTACTCTGCTACATACCTACCCTCACACCTACCTACCTACCTACATTCCTACCTATATAGCAGTAGCTAGATACCTGACCACCTACCTACCTACCTTTCTTTCTACCTACTTCCCTACCAACCTTCCTACCTACCTACCCTCCAGCTACCTATATCCCTTCCTACTGATCTAGCTACCTACTTACCTACCTACCTACATTTATGCAGTTTGTCTAGGTAGGTAGTTTGTTATGCAGTTTGTCTAGGTAGGTAGTTTGTTATTTAGTCTGTCTACGTAGGTAGTTTGTCTAAGTAGGTAGTTCTTTATGTAGTTTGTCTAGGTAGGTAGTTTGTTATTTAATTTGTCTAGGTAGGAAGTTTGTTATTTAGTCTGTCAAGGAAGGTAGTTCTTTATTCAGTTTGTCTAAGTAGGTAGTTTGTTATACAATTTATCTAAGTAGGTAGTTTGTTATGTAGTTTGTCTAGGTGGGTAGTTCTTTATGTAGGTTGTCTGTCTAGGTAGGTAGTTTGTTATGTAGTTTGTCTAGGTAGGTAGTTCTTTATTCAGTTTGTCTAAGTAGGTAGTTTGTTATACAATTTATGTTGGTAGGTAGTTTGTCTAAGTCTAGGTAGTTTGTTATTCAATTTATCTAGGTAGGTAGTTTTGTTATGTAGTTTGTCTAGGTAGGTAGTTCTTCATTCAGTTTGTCTAGGTAGGTAGTTTGTTATTCAATTTATCTAGGTAAGTAGTTTGTTATGTAGTTTGTTATTCAATTTATCTAGGTACCTAGGTAGTTTGTTATGTAGCTTGTCTAGGTAGGTAGTTCTTCATTCAGTTTGTCTAGGTAGGTAGTTTGTTATTCAATTTATCTAGGTAGGTAGTTCGTTATGTAGTTTGTCTAGGTAGGTAGTTTGTTATTTAGTCTGTCTAGGTAGGTAGTTTGTTATGAAGTTTGTCTAGGTAGGTAGTTCTTCATGTAGTTTGTCTAGGTAGGTAGTTTGTTATTTAATTTATATATATTTATAATTGCATATGCATGTTGATAAATGCGTATGCGATTCTGTAAGCATATGCGTATAGAAAAGCATATGCAAAATATGCAATGTCACAACCCTATTTATTACAATAGAGTGATTTATAAGTTTTAACAGTGACGTAAACAAGGTAACTCACTTAATGTAAATGGACAAAATACTTTCATTGTCTTCACATATTTATTCTATTCTACTGGTTTTCATTGTGGCTAAAATTGTTGCGTCTTGAAATAGATGCTAGGGGAAACGTATCATACTGTATAGCAGATTCGTTTTAACACAGTGTACAGTCTAGATAACTAGATATGAATTTAATCTCAGGTACCTAGATAAACTATTCAGCTGATTAAATCTTATATGGTAACTAGATTAATTAATAATAATTCTACTTTCTCTTTTTATAAATAATTATTAATATCGGCTTGCGCTGCTCTTTTACGTATTGTGTTTCAATAGTATGAGCAATATATTATTTGTTGAACAATTTATCCATACATTCTCATTAAAAATATTTATTTCAGTTACCCCTCTATCATCAGTAGAAAACTCCTCTGAAATTGAAATTCCTCGCAGAAAATTTCCTAAACATATCAGGGGTGACTCGTGTTAAAGGTTACTATAAAATAATCAAGTCTCTTATTCATTTTTTCATCCTCTAGCAGTGAAAGATTGATCATATTTTATACCAACTTTTATCAATTAATCCATGTTCAATTCATTGACACATATTTCAAGATTCTATATTTTATAAGTTGATAAAAATAATTGAATATTACTTTCAATTAACTAGGTAAAAGCTAAATTAAACACATTTGTATGAGTCTAATTTCTATTTAAGCCTCTGAATTAGTAATACATACCACTTACTCGTTAGGTTTTTATTCTTTATATTCAAATAACGCTATTGGAAAAGAAATCGATTAAATGATGAAAACAAATTTTTATTGACATACAGAGAAAAAAAAATTCAAATTCAATTTATGAACAATTTTATATCAACCAACTATGGTAAATTGATTGAGAAATTGAAATTAATAGTAATAAATTAGTTTTCTTTATTCGACAGATAATGAATAACCTATTACAAACCATGAACAGGATAGGAGAGACAAAAATAACTAATGAAAATGACAGAAAATCCATTTTTATTTGATAAAGAAAGCAGTTATCTCTATCATTTTCATTCCATTTCAATTATAAGTTTACGAACTCAGAACTCTCATCTAATTATATATTCGCTCTGTCGCGCTTCCGACCACTGATGACTCTACCTCTTACAAAATCTCTGATCTTGAGAGCGAGGGCAGCGGTTGTAATATTTCTTCGTGAGGGTGAGTTGTTGATAATCTTTTTAAGATCATCTCTAAGGAAGAGCTCTTTTATTTGTGTTCCTGTGGGGATTTCCCTTGATATGATGTACTCACTGCACTTCTCTAAGAACATCGCCTTTTCATCGTCCCTGAAAAATCTCCTACCATGTTTAGGAGATGACACCTGAACAAAATAGAAATGGCTTTTAGAGAATACCTTATAGTTTATCTACATCGATAATCATCGGAAAAATTGATCACTGTAAAATAGTAAAATATGGTCAAGTATTTTGTAACAGATTGTGAAAATATAAATGACTTTGTAAATAATGCATGAATTTTCGCTTGATTTTAATAATCAAAAATTTATGAATAAATTAATAATTTAGTAGAAAATTATCTTGACTTCTTTTATGCATCTAACTTTGTATATTTGTGTCGGTTTATACTATTAACAACTCTAATTTATGAAGACTGCATACAGTAATCATACTAGAAAGAAATATGAAGAGTTTGAATAAAATATCATTACCCGAGTTTCTTCCATTAGTGACGAACCAGGAGAAGAAAAAAGACTTCTTTTCACCCTCTTGTTACTCTGCATTGCGAAAATAATATCAAAATTAGATAACTAAATATTTATTGATCAATAGGAATGAACATAATAAAATTACTGACTCACTTATATACTTATCCTTTATACATACACTTTAAATTATTTAACACTCAACCTTGTATTAAATATAATTCAAAATGCAACTACACTATCTAAGTAACAAAATGCTACTCTCATCATTAAAATCACAGAAGTTTGAATAATCATAATATCACAAAATGGATAAACTAAATAATTATTTCAATTTAGATTCATATTTTATGTGAATGTTTTTATCATATAAATTATTTAAAACAATTTATGATTCGAGAAATGACAATTGATTTAATGAAACAATCAAAAAATTAAGAATGTGAAGATAATCTAATGAATTTGGTCGTACTAACCTTAGACGGTGTGGAGTAGCTATCTTCAAGAAGCTTCCTTTTCATAGATTCCTGGAATAAAATTACTAATAAAGAAGAATATCAAGTAACTGTAATGCTGACTAGCAAAAGCATCTATGATCACATTCAAATAAAACTAAAACTATATATTTTGCAGGTTTGTCCAAGTAACTCGTTGATAAAAGGTATAACACATTCCTATTTAGTATGTATTTTTAAATTAAATGAAAGAACAATGTTATAATATATTCATTCATGTTGTGAGGAAAATAAGAATATTGATTAAATAAAATAAACGTTTAAAGGAGCTACAGAAATATGAAAATTGAAATTGAACAAGTTGACTGGGAAACTTTCCATAAGTACATTTCCAATTGTTTCCATATGTACATTTCCAATACACCGTCTAACAATAAATTCGATAAGTAAAATGAATTACCTTGGAAGAAGAGACCATTGGTGATTTGGGGGTTCCCTGTTTCGTCTGGTTGTCTGGACTTCTATCTTGGATCTATTGGAGAAGAAAGTATTAATAGTATAAAACTGATATGATACCTTGAGTGAACAAATATATATATCAAAATTTCACGATACATTTCATGGTACAACAATGAATTATATAAGAAGTAAAATGAATTACCTTGGAAGAAGAGACCAGGTAGGATTTGGGGGTTATGAACTGACCTGGCATTTTGCTCGTTAAGTTATAAACTGACCTGGCATTTTGCTCGTTAACCTGTAACTGACTTGGTATTTTCCTCGTCCACCTGTAAACTAACCTGGCATTTTGCTCGTCAACCTGTAAACTGACCTGGTATTTTGCTCGTCAATCTGTAAACTGACCTGGTATTTTGCTCGTCAACCTGTGAACTGACCTTGTATTTTGCTCGTCAACTTATAAACTGACCTGGCATTTTGCTCGTCAACTTAAAAACTGACCTGACATTTTGATCGTCAACCTGTAAACTGACCTGGCAATTTTCTCGTCAACTTATGAACTGACCTGGCATTTTACTCGTTAAGTTATAAACTGACCTGGCATTTTGCTCGTCAACTTAAAAACTGACCTGACATTTTGATCGTCAACCTGTAAACTGACCTGGCATTTTGCTCGTCAACTTAAAAACTGACCTGACATTTTGATCGTCAACCTGTAAACTGACCTGGCAATTTGCTAGTCAACTTATGAACTGACCTGGCATTTTGCTCGTCAACTTAAAAACTGACCTGACATTTTGATCGTCAACCTGTAAACTGACCTGGCAATTTGCTCGTCAACATATGAACTGACCTGGCATTTTGCTCGTTAAGTTATAAACTGACCTGGCATTTTGATCGTAAACTTAAAAACTGACCTGACATTTTGATCGTCAACCTGTATACTGACCTGGTATTTTGCTCGTCAACTTAAAAACTGACCTGACATTTTGATCCTAAACCTGAAAACTGACCTGGTGTTTTGCTCGTCAACCTGTAAACTGACTTATCATTCAACTTCGTATCTCTTCAAAAATTTTAAAACCTTCGTGACTTCAATTATCCCTTTTCATAAGTAAAATAACCTAAAAAATCCTTAATAAATTCAAAACGTTTTATATAAACGTTTTTTTCTTCATGCAGTTTGTCTAGGTATGTAGTATGTAGTTTGTCTAGGTAGGTAGTTATTTATGCAGTTTGTCTAGGTAGGTAGTTCTTCATGCAGTTTGTCTAGGTATGTAGTATGTAGTTTGTCTAGGTAGGTAGTTATTTATGCAGTTTGTCTAGGTAGGTAGTTTGTTATTTAGTTTGTCTAGGTAGGTAGTTCTTTATGCAGTTTGTCTAGGTAGGAGTTTGTTATTTAGTTTGTCTAGGTAGGTAGTTCGTCTAAGTTGGTAGTTTGTTATTTAACTTGTCTAGGTACGTAGTTTGTTATATAGTTTGTCTAGAGAGGCATTTTGTTACGTAATTTATCTAGATAGACAGTTTGTTACGTAGTTCATCTAGATAGGCAGTTTGTTACGTAGTTTATCTAAATAGGTAGCTCATTGTTTAAGTAGCTAGCTAATTTGTTATGTAGTATATCTAGATAGGTATCTTTATACCTAAATCGTATAGGAAATTAGTTTGTCTAGGTAGGTAATTTGTTATCTAGTTTGTGTAGGTCGGTAATTTGGTGTGCAGTTTGTCTAGGAAGGTTTGCTATCTAGTTTTCCTAGGTAGGAAGTTAGTTATTTAATGTCTCTTGGTAGGAAATTTGTGTTATAGTTGGTCTATGTAGTTAGTTTGTGATGTAGTTTTTGTAGATAGGTAGTTTGCTATGTAGTTTGTCTTGTTAGGTTCATTAGTTTGATGGCACTACCTACATTACTTATGTGGAACTACCTACATTACTTTTGTGGAACTATTTACATTACTTATGTGGAACTACCTACATTACTTATGTGGAACTACCAACATTACTTATGTGGAACTACCTACATTACTTTTGTGGAACTACCTACATTTCTTATGTGGAATTACCTACATTACTTATGTGGAACTACCTACATTAATTATGTGGAATTACCTACATTACTTATGTGGAACTACCTACATTACTTATGTGGAACTACTTACATTAATTTTGTGGAACTACCTACATTACTTATTTGGGACTACCTACATTACTAAGGTGGAACAACCTACATTACTTATGTAAAACTACCTACATTACTTATGTGGAACTACCTACTGTACATTACGGCTTGACTGTAGATTGCAATGAAGATACAGTTATAGTTATTTCATAATTATTTTAACAAAGCATATTGTTCTAAAATAAAATAAAGTCTCCTTAGATTTGTTAAATAACTTTTTTTAATTTTTCTAATACTATAATACAAATAATTATTGAAATTTTCATCTTGATACAACTGATGAACCTTTTGGATCAGCAGAGTGAGTTTGTTGTATCACAAACACACGCACTCACGTACATCTACCAAGCCTATACAAACATATACAAACATATTAACTAGAGAATGCGCACCTATCTGTATATCAACAGGAGAATGCGCACCTATCAGTATATTAACTAGAGAATGCGCACCTATCTGTATATCAACAGGAGAATGCGCACCTATCTGTATGTCAACAGCTAGGAGAATGCGCACCTATCTGTATATCAACAGGAGAATGCGCACCTATCTGTATATCAACAGGAGAATGCGCACCTATCAGTATATCAACAGGAGAATGCGCACCTATCAGTATATCAACAGGAGAATGCGCACCTATCTGTATATCAACTAGAGAATGCGCACCTATCTGTATATCAACAGGAGAATGCACACCTATCTGTATATCAACAGCTAGGAGAATGCGCACCTATCTGTATATCAACAGGAGAATGCGCACCTATCTGTATATCAACAGGAGAATGCGCACCTATCAGTATATCAACAGGAGAATGCGCACCTATCTGTATATCAACTAGGGAATGCGCACCTATCTGTATATCAACAGGAGAATGCACACCTATATGTATATCAACAGCTAGGAGAATGCGCACCTATCTGTATATCAACAGGAGAATGCGCACCTATCAGTATATTAACTAGAGAATGCGCACCTATCAGTATATCAACAGGAGAATTTGCACCTATCTGTATATCAACAGGAGAATGCGCACTTATCTGTATATCAACAGGAGAATGCGCTCCTATCTGTATATCAACAGGAGAATGCGCACCTATCAGTATATCAACAGGAGAATGCGCACCTATCTGTATATCAACAGGAGAATGCGCACCTATCTGTATATCAACAGGAGAATGCGCACCTATCAGTATATCAACAGGAGAATGTGCACCTATCAGTATATTAACTAGAGAATGCGCACCTATCTGTATATCAACAGGAGAATGCGCACCTATCTGTATATCAACTGGAGAATGCGCACCTATCTGTATATCAACAGGAGAATGCGCACCTATCTGTATATCAACAGGAGAATGCGCACCTATCTGTATATCAAAAGGAGAATGCGCACCTATCTGTGTATCAACAGGAGAATGCGCACCTATCAGTATATCAACAGGAGAATGCACACCTATCAGTATATTAACTAGAGAATGCGCACCTATATGTATATCAACAGGAGAATGCGCACCTATCTGTATATTAACTAGAGAATGCGCACCTATCTGTATATCAACAGGAGAATGCGCACCTATCAGTATATTAACTAGAGAATGCGCACCTATCTGTATATCAACAGGAGAATGTGCACCTATCAGTATATTAACTTGAGAATGCGCACCTATCTGTATATCAACAGGAGAATGCGCACCTATCAGTATATTAACTAGAGAATGCGAACCTATCTGTATATCAACAGGAGAATGCGCACCTATCTGTATATCAACAGGAGAATGCGCAACTATCTGTATATCAACAGGAGAATGCGCAACTATCTGTATATCAACAGGAGAATGCGCACCTATCTGTATATCAACAGGAGAATGCGCACCTATCTGTATATCAACAGGAGAATGCGCCTTATCTGTATATCAACCGGAGAATGCGCACCTATATGTATATCAACAGGAGAATGCGCACCTATCTGTATATCAACTAGAGAATGCGCAACTATCTGTATATCAACAGGAGAATGCGCACCTATCAGTATATTAACTAGAGAATGCGCACCTATCTGTATATCAACAGGAGAATGCGCACCTATCTGTATATCAACAGGAGAATGCGCACCTATCTGTATATCAACAGGAGAATGCGCACCTATCAGTATATCAACAGGAGAATGGGCACCTATCAGTATATTAACTAGAGAATGCGCACCTATCTGTATATCAACAGGAGAATGCGCACCTATCTGTATATCAACAGGAGGATGCGCACCTATCTGTATATCAACAGGAGAATGCGCACCTATCTGTATATCAACAGGAAAATGCGCACCTATCAGTATAATAACTAGCGAATGCGCACCTATCAGTATATCAACAGGAGAATGCGTACCTATCAGTATATTAACTAGCGAATGCGCACCTATCTGTATATCAACAGGAGAATGCGCACCTATCAGTATATTAACTAGAGAATGCGCACCTATCAGTATATCAACAGGAGAATGCGCACCTATCAGTATATTAACAAGAGAATGCGCACCTATCAGTATATCAACAGGAGAATGCGCACCTATCAGTATATTAACTAGCGAATGCGCACCTATCTGTTTATCAACAGGAGAATGCGCACCTATCAGTATATTAACTAGAGAATGCGCACCTATCAGTATATCAACAGGAGAATGCGCACCTATCTGTATATTAACTAGAGAATGCGCACCTATCAGTATATCAACAGGAGAATGCGCACCTATCAGTATATCAACAGGAGAAAGCGCACCTATCAGTATATTAATTAGACAATGCGCACCTATTTGTATATCAACAAGAGAATGCGCACCTATCAGTATATTAACTAGAGAATGCGCATCTATTTGTATATCAACAGGAGAAAGCGCACCTATCAGAATATTTATTAGAGAATGCGCACCTATCTGTATATCAACAGGAGAATGCGCACCTATCTGTATATCAACAGGAGAATGCGCACCTATCTGTATATCAACAGGAGAATGCGCACCTATCTGTATATCAACAGGAGAATGCGCACCTATCTGTATATCAACAGGAGAATGCGCACCTATCTGTATATCAACAGGAGAATGCGCACCTATCTGTATATCAACAGGAGAATGCGCACCTATCTGTACATCAACAGGAGAATGCGCACCTATCAGTATATCAACAGGAGAATGCGCACCTATTTGTATATCAACAGGAGAATGCGCACCTATCAGTATATTAACTAGCGAATGCGCACCTATCTGTATATCAACAGGAGAATGCGCACCTATCAGTATATTAACTAGAGAATGCGCACCTATCAGTATATCAACAGGAGAATGCGCACCTATCAGTATATTAACTAGAGAATGCGCACCTATCAGTATATCAACAGGAGAAAGCGCACCTATCAGAATATTTTTTAGAGAATGCGCACCTATCTGTATATCAACAGGAGAATGCGCACCTATCTGTATATCAACAGGAGAATGCGCACCTATCTGTATATCAACAGGAGAATGCGCACCTATCAGTATATCAACAGGAGAATGCGCACCTATCTGTATATCAACAGGAGAATGCGCACCTATCAGTATATCAACAGGAGAATGCGCACCTATCTGTATATCAACAGGAGAATGCGCACCTATCAGTATATCAACAGGAGAATGCGCACCTATATGTATATCAACAGGAGAATGCGCACCTATCTGTATATCAACAGGAGAATGCACACCTATCTGTATATCAACAGGAGAATGTGCACCTATCTGTATATCAACAGGAGAATGCGCACCTATCTGTATATCAACAGGAGAATGCGCACCTATCAGTATATCAACAGGAGAATGCGCACCTATATGTATATCAACAGGAGAATGCGCACCTATCTGTATATCAACAGGAGAATGCGCACCTATCAGTATATCAACAGGAGAATGCGCACCTATCTGTATATCAACAGGAGAATGCGCACCTATCAGTATATCAACAGGAGAAGCCGCACCTATATGTATATCAACAGGAGAATGCGCACCTATCTGTATATGAACAGGAGAATGCGCACCTATCAGTATATCAACAGGAGAATGCGCACCTATCTGTATATCAACTAGAGAATGCGCACCTATCTGTATATCAACAGGAGAATGCACACCTATATGTATATCAACAGCTAGGAGAATGCGCACCTATCTGTATATCAACAGGAGAATGCGCACCTATCAGTATATTAACTAGAGAATGCGCACCTATCAGTATATCAACAGGAGAATTTGCACCTATCTGTATATCAACAGGAGAATGCGCACTTATCTGTATATCAACAGGAGAATGCGCACCTATCTGTATATCAACAGGAGAATGCGCACCTATCAGTATATCAACAGGATATTGCGCACCTATCTGTATATCAACAGGAGAATGCGCACCTATCTGTATATCAACAGGAGAATGCGCACCTATCTGTATATCAACAGGAGAATGCGCACCTATCTGTATATCAACAGGAGAATGCGCACCTATCAGTATATCAACAGGAGAATGCGCACCTATCTGTATATCAACAGGAGAATGCACACCTATCTGTATATCAACAGGAGAATGCGCACCTATCTGTATATCAACAGGAGAATGCGCACCTATCAGTATATCAACAGGAGAATGCGCACCTATATGTATATCAACAGGAGAATGCGCACCTATCTGTATATCAACAGGAGAATGCGCACCTATCAGTATATCAACAGGAGAATGCGCACCTATCTGTATATCAACAGGAGAATGCGCACCTATCAGTATATCAACAGGAGAATGCGCACCTATATGTATATCAACAGGAGAATGCGCACCTATCTGTATATCAACAGGAGAATGCGCACCTATCAGTATATCAACAGGAGAATGCGCACCTATCTGTATATCAACTAGAGAATGCGCACCTATCTGTATATCAACAGGAGAATGCACACCTATCTGTATATCAACAGCTAGGAGAATGCGCACCTATCTGTATATCAACAGGAGAATGCGCACCTATCTGTATATCAACAGGAGAATGCGCACCTATCAGTATATCAACAGGAGAATGCGCACCTATCTGTATATCAACTAGAGAATGCGCACCTATCTGTATATCAACAGGAGAATGCACACCTATATGTATATCAACAGCTAGGAGAATGCGCACCTATCTGTATATCAACAGGAGAATGCGCACCTATCAGTATATTAACTAGAGAAGGCGCACCTATCAGTATATCAACAGGAGAATTTGCACCTATCTGTATATCAACAGGAGAATGCGCACTTATCTGTATATCAACAGGAGAATGCGCACCTATCTGTATATCAACAGGAGAATGCGCACCTATCAGTATATCAACAGGAGAATGCGCACCTATCTGTATATCAACAGGAGAATGCGCACCTATCTGTATATCAACAGGAGAATGCGCACCTATCTGTATATCAACAGGAGAATGCGCACCTATCTGTATATCAACAGGAGAATGCGCACCTATCAGTATATCAACAGGAGAATGCGCACCTATCTGTATATCAACAGGAGAATGCACACCTATCTGTATATCAACAGGAGAATGCGCACCTATCTGTATATCAACAGGAGAATGCGCACCTATCAGTATATCAACAGGAGAATGCGCACCTATATGTATATCAACAGGAGAATGCGCACCTATCTGTATATCAACAGGAGAATGCGCACCTATCAGTATATCAACAGGAGAATGCGCACCTATCTGTATATCAACAGGAGAATGCGCACCTATCAGTATATCAACAGGAGAATGCGCACCTATATGTATATCAACAGGAGAATGCGCACCTATCTGTATATCAACAGGAGAATGCGCACCTATCAGTATATCAACAGGAGAATGCGCACCTATCTGTATATCAACTAGAGAATGCGCACCTATCTGTATATCAACAGGAGAATGCACACCTATCTGTATATCAACAGCTAGGAGAATGCGCACCTATCTGTATATCAACAGGAGAATGCGCACCTATCAGTATATTAACTAGAGAATGCGCACCTATCAGTATATCAACAGGAGAATTTGCACCTATCTGTATATCAACAGGAGAATGCGCACCTATCAGTATATCAACAGGATATTGCGCACCTATCTGTATATCAACAGGAGAATGCGCACCTATCTGTATATCAACAGGAGAATGCGCACCTATCTGTATATCAACAGGAGAATGCGCACCTATCTGTATATCAACAGGAAATGCGCACCTATCAGTATATCAACAGGAGAATGCGCACCTATCTGTATATCAACAGGAGAATGCACACCTATCTGTATATCAACAGGAGAATGCGCACCTATCTGTATATCAACAGGAGAATGCGCACCTATCAGTATATCAACAGGAGAATGCGCACCTATATGTATATCAACAGGAGAATGCGCACCTATCTGTATATCAACAGGAGAATGCGCACCTATCAGTATATCAACAGGAGAATGCGCACCTATCTGTATATCAACAGGAGAATGCGCACCTATCAGTATATCAACAGGAGAATGCGCACCTATATGTATATCAACAGGAGAATGCGCACCTATCTGTATATCAACAGGAGAATGCGCACCTATCAGTATATCAACAGGAGAATGCGCACCTATCTGTATATCAACTAGAGAATGCGCACCTATCTGTATATCAACAGGAGAATGCACACCTATCTGTATATCAACAGCTAGGAGAATGCGCACCTATCTGTATATCAACAGGAGAATGCGCACCTATCTGTATATCAACAGGAGAATGCGCACCTATCAGTATATCAACAGGAGAATGCGCACCTATCTGTATATCAACTAGAGAATGCGCACCTATCTGTATATCAACAGGAGAATGCACACCTATATGTATATCAACAGCTAGGAGAATGCGCACCTATCTGTATATCAACAGGAGAATGCGCACCTATCAGTATATTAACTAGAGAAGGCGCACCTATCAGTATATCAACAGGAGAATTTGCACCTATCTGTATATCAACAGGAGAATGCGCACTTATCTGTATATCAACAGGAGAATGCGCACCTATCTGTATATCAACAGGAGAATGCGCACCTATCAGTATATCAACAGGAGAATGCGCACCTATCTGTATATCAACAGGAGAATGCGCACCTATCTGTATATCAACAGGAGAATGCGCACCTATCTGTATATCAACAGGAGAATGCGCACCTATCTGTATATCAACAGGAGAATGCGCACCTATCAGTATATCAACAGGAGAATGCGCACCTATCTGTATATCAACAGGAGAATGCACACCTATCTGTATATCAACAGGAGAATGCGCACCTATCTGTATATCAACAGGAGAATGCGCACCTATCAGTATATCAACAGGAGAATGCGCACCTATATGTATATCAACAGGAGAATGCGCACCTATCTGTATATCAACAGGAGAATGCGCACCTATCAGTATATCAACAGGAGAATGCGCACCTATCTGTATATCAACAGGAGAATGCGCACCTATCAGTATATCAACAGGAGAATGCGCACCTATATGTATATCAACAGGAGAATGCGCACCTATCTGTATATCAACAGGAGAATGCGCACCTATCAGTATATCAACAGGAGAATGCGCACCTATCTGTATATCAACTAGAGAATGCGCACCTATCTGTATATCAACAGGAGAATGCACACCTATCTGTATATCAACAGCTAGGAGAATGCGCACCTATCTGTATATCAACAGGAGAATGCGCACCTATCAGTATATTAACTAGAGAATGCGCACCTATCAGTATATCAACAGGAGAATTTGCACCTATCTGTATATCAACAGGAGAATGCGCACCTATCTGTATATCAACAGGAGAATGCGCACCTATCTGTATATCAACAGGAGAATGCGCACCTATCTGTATATCAACAGGAGAATGCGCACCTATCAGTATACCAACAGGAGAATGCGCACCTATCTGTATATCAACAGGAGAATGCGCACCTATCTGTATATCAACAGGAGAATGCGCACCTATCTGTATATCAACAGGAGAATGCGCACCTATCTGTATATCAACAGGAGAATGCGCACCTATCTGTATATCAACAGGAGAATGTGCACCTATCTGTATATCAACAGGAGAATGCGCACCTATCTGTATACCAACAGGAGAATGCGCACCTATCTGTATATCAACAGGAGAATGCGCACCTATCTGTATATCAACAGGAGAATGCGCACCTATCTGTATATCAACAGGAGAATGCGCACGTATCAGTATATCAACAGGAGAGTGTGCACCTATCAGTATATCAACAGGAGAATGCGCACCTATCTGTATATCAACAGGAGAATGTGCACCTATCTGTATATCAACAGGAGAATGCGCACCTATCTGTATATCAACAGGAGAATGCGCACCTATCTGTATACCAACAGGAGAATGCGCACCTATCTGTATATCAACAGGAGAATGAGCACCTATCAGTATATCAACAGGAGAATGCGCACCTATCTGTATATCAACAGGAGAATGCGCACCTATCTGTATACCAACAGGAGAATGCGCACCTATCTGTATATCAACAGGAGAATGAGCACCTATCAGTATATCAACAGGAGAATGCGCACCTATCTGTATATCAACAGGACATATGTATGTATGTCATGTGAGGGGTTATCATCAAATCTATTTATTTTTAGATTCCTTTGTGACAAGAAACACCTGTAAATGTAGAGAACAGATAGATGTATGTACCTACTCTATAGAGTCCAGTGGACCTTTGAATGTTGCAAAGTGTGTTGTGAAAATAGTTTTTAGCAGGAGAGACACAATTTAGTATTTGATTTTAAGTTTTCACCATCAAAAACTGAAGTTTCGAAATTCTGCTTACAATAAATTACAAAAGTTTCGCCTGGCTTCCTTTTGAAGTTCTTTTCAAAAAGCAATTCGATTTATCATTCAAGAAGAACCAATTCCGGTGCCATTATCATGAAACAAGAAGTTCTCTTTTGTATGTTAAATTTTTTCTTAATTTACAGTACTGAATTTTAAATTCTTTAATTAGTTTACTTGAGAATAATTTATTAAATTTCAGGTGAGAAGTTTCAGTTATCCAAAGTATTTTTTGGAAAGAATTAGTGAACTGCTCGTTAAAATAGAAGGGCTTAAAGTTTTTGGTTACTTTTTAAATAATATTTCTTTAAATATTCGGATTTATATTATCCAGATTTTCTTCTGTTATTCAGGTTTCAGTTATCCAGATTTCTCTAGCGTGTTACCCCTAAAAAATATGAACAATGATTTATATAGTAAAATTTTACAGATTTTTAAATATTGTTCATTGTTTAACGAAATAAAATATTTCGTTTATTTTTCAATCTCTGAACTTATGGTAATTATTGTAATTCCACTTTTTTTAAATTCTTACTATTTAAAATCCTTCAATTAATTGAAATAACTCCTTCTCTTAAATTTTTGGGATTTTTTTTTCAAATATTACATTTTTTTGTTATTCTAAATTAAAAAAAACTTTTGAAATTTTCTTAATCCAGATTCCGGTCGTGAAGATTTCTATAGCGTATTACCTGTTAGGAATTATGGGCATTCCTTCATTTCTATAGCGTATTACCTGTTAGGAATTATGGGCATTCCTTTATTTCTATAGCGTATTACCTGTTAGGAATTATGGGCATTCCTTTATTTCTATAGCGTATTACCTGTTAGAAATTATGGGCATTCCTTTATTTCTATAGCGTATTACCTGTTAGAAATTATGGGCATTCCTTTTTATTAGTTATCATAATTTTCCAAAATAAAAAAGATCAGATTTATATACAGGGTGACCCAAAAAAAAGTGTAGCCAATTTTGAATTAATAGAAATACAGTGAAATCCTGAGTTATGAAGTTCTTTTTATGAAGCAGCCGAGTAATGAAGTTCTGAATTATGAAATGCACCTGAGTTATGAAGTATTTTTCTTTGTTTAAATCATAGAAAACGACAGTCCTTGAGGTATAACTATACCTTTTCCAACTCAAGTTGGCATAATTGAAAAATGAATTGGCAGAATTAAAAGTCATATTGCAGAAGTGAAGATGAAAAAAGCAAGTAAGACAAGCAATTACAATATAGAAGTTTTTTGTGAAAATTACAAACTCAATACAAAAGTGAGTTTTTGCAATCTTCTCCACCAGACACTACCAAATTATAAGATAATACTCTATTATAGGATAATACTCCATTATAGGATAATACTCTATTATAGGATAATACTCTGTTATAGGATAATACTCTATTATAGGATAATACTCTATTATAGGATAATACTCTATTATAGGATAATACTCTATTATAGGATAATACTCTATTATAGGATAATACTCTGTTATAGGATAATACTCTATTATAGGATAATACTCTATTATAGGATAATACTCTGTTATAGGATAATACTCTATTATAGGATAATAC